>JARYZH020003465.1:0-10901 GCA_030021035.2 Notholithocarpus densiflorus | reverse complement strand
AAAATAAATTTCAAGTTTAATACAATAGAACCTGATGTATATAAAAAGGTACTATTGTAGCACTAGCTTCACCAAATAATCTATATATCTATATATAAAACCGAAACTTCTAAAACTTTCACAATTTTCCACGTCAGCATAATATTTAAATAAAATTATCATTTTATTTAAATAAAATTATTTTTATTTAGTCCAAACTTATATATATATATATCTATATATAAAATCGAAACCTCTGAAACTCTCACAATTTTTCACGTCAGCACAATATTTAAATAAAATTATCATTTTATTTAAATAAAATTTTTTTTGTTTAGTTCAAATTTAACAAGGAATAAAACTCTATTTCTCTAACAAGTCCAACTTAAACTCAAACTCAAACATTGATAATTTAAAACAATTCTTGACGCTATCAGTATTAATAGGATAGTGAAGTTGGTGTTAAAAAAATATTAGTCAGCAGTTCGGACCTATCTCCTCCCAAGTGTGAGATACCAAAGAAGTATCCCATTGTAATTTCGCCATGCGATAGACGAAATAGTCAACTTCAAACCATGAGATGTCTAACAATTTGATGCCCAATATTACCAATCCAATTAAATTTTGGGTTTTCTTTTTATCTAGGTCTTTTTGGTTTGGTTAAAGATTTTATAGTGTCACATTGTTTTGCAGATCAATGGAAATTGGTTAAAGATGGGTTTTTTTTTTTTGAGTTATTTATCAAATTGTAACACAAATTGAAGTCATACAAGAGCAAATCATGCAATGGTGTAGTTTCTTAATTAATTTAAGATTTTATAAAATTATTTTAATTTACCTCACCAATAAGTAGGTTCTCGTGCATAGCAAGAGTTAGTGACTAGTAATAAGTACATAGCAATCTCAAGTTCTCAACCGGCATAAATATAAAAACGCAAGATTAAAAAAGAAAAAGAAAAATCCTAGACCCAGCCAGAAGTACGACTCCACCCACAACCACATAAGTCTTATTGACTTGTTTGACAAGACTCCACTCAAAAAAAAAAAAAAAAAAAACGATCCTATTTTACCTATAACAAAAAAAAAAAAAAAAACCACCGTCGAGGATTTTTTTTTCAAAATAACATCCATTTTCAAACTATTTGGTTAGTTAGCATCATTTTCAAACTATTTAGGAAATTAACATCTCGATTCCCGTTAGACTTGAGTTTACTGTAGCAAATCGAGTACAAAGTAGTCAATTTCTAGTCGAAGTCGAGGCTTTTGGAATTGATTTCCAGTGGAACTCGAGTATTAGATACACGAGTTCCTAGTCTGCACAAAAAAGAGAAAAACAGGGGAAAACTGACCTTTGCCTGAGGAACCACATTCGTGGGTTCAGTCTGAGCTGGGTTCGTGGGTTTCGCCGTCTGGGTTCGCTGCCTGAGTTCGTGTGTTTGGGGTTTTGTTGCTTGGGTTTGCTGCCTGGAACGCTGGTTCATGGGTTCGTCGCTGGAACGCTGGTTCAGTGTTTTGATCTCTTGTTTTCAGTGTTTCGCCAACTGTGGTTGTCGTGGATTTTTTTTCAGATGTCGTGGATTTCTTTTCAGAGGGAGAAGAGGAAGAACTAACTGAGGTGTTTCGCCGACTGTGGTTGTCGTTAATTTTTTTTTTCAGATGTCGTGAATTTTTTTTTTCAGAGGGAGAGGAGGAAGAAGGAGACTAAGGGTGAGTTTGGTTCAGCTTTTTGTAAAAGTGCATAATGAAAAAGTTGAGTTTTCAAAAAGTGCATAATGAAAAAGTGCATTTTCAAAAAGCTGAGTGTTTGGTAAAAACTGTTAAAAAGTGTTTTTTAAAAAAGCTGAGTGTTTGGCTAGCACTTATAAAAGTGACAGTTTGAGGGATAAATTACCAAAAAGAACAATGTATATATAAGGGAGTTTATTTCATATATATATATATATATATATATTTTTTTGGATGTGAGTTTGGTTCATACTTAAAAATCAACTACTTCATCATATTTAAATCAATTTTTCTCTTTCTAAAAAAATTATTTTTTTCTCACCAATATTAGCTAATAATAATCTACCACTTAAGATTTATTGTGAAAGTATTGTAAAAATATTGTGATAAAAATTGATACTGATATTAGTTTTAACGTGCTATTAAAATTATGTTTTTCTCTTTCTAAAAAAATTATTTTTTTCTCACCAATATTAGCTAATAATAACCTACCACTTAAGATTTATTGTGAAAGTATTGTGAAAATATTGTGATAAAAATTGATATTGATTTTAATTTTAACATACTATTAAAATTATTTTTTTTCTCACCAATATTAGCTAATAATAACCTACCCCTTAAAATTTATTGTGAAAAAATTGTGATAATATTTCATTCTTCTTTTTTCCTTTTTTTCCCCCCTCTTTTTTTATCCTCCACACACGGCATTTCTTTCTTCTTCTTTTTTCCCTCTTTTTTTCTCCTCCACACACGTACCCGTTCTCTTTTCTTTTTTATCCTTCTTTCCTCCTTTTTTTCCCCTGCCATTCCTCCAAACTCCAGAACATTCAGAGCTCTCATTCTTCGTCTTTTTTTTTTTTCCCCTTTTCTCTTAGCAATTCGTCTGTTGGTTCTTGGCGGAATCCATAGCGTCCCACTCAGGTTCTGGCGACGTAGAATCCATCGGAGTGCGCGACGAAGATGAGGCGGTGGAGTTCGGAGACGGCAAGTGGCTGAGAGGGAAGGGCTTGGAGATCGAAAATGGGGTCGGAGTCGGAGTTGGAGGGTTTGATTGGGAGGGGTTCGCCGATTTGATCGAACCCAGAGCTCGGTGTTGTTGACGCATTCGGCTTCGATTTCGTCCTGTAATTCTATCATTTTGCTATATTCTGATGTTTTTTTTGTTTTGCATTTTGAGGAATCCTAATTTGCAAGGGATTGATTTTTTTTTTTCCTTAGCTGATTTGGGAATTTGTTATAGATTTTTTTTTTTGTGTTTGGAGAGCAGAGAGATGAGATGAGAGGCGTGAGAGTAGAGCTTCAGGCGTGAACTGATGAGGACTTTTTATCAGGGTAATTTGGTAATTGAGTAACCAACCCAACGGATACCTTAAACGCGCATGCGCTTTTTGGTTTATGGACCTCTAGCGGTCCATAAGATTTGCGCGTTCTCAGCGTGTTTTTTGCCTTGGCCCAAAACGCAACTTTTTCCAAAATGTTGCGTTTTGGGCTGAGCCAAACGGACAAAACTCTCCAGCTTTTTAATAAACGTGCGTTTCAGCTCCTAAAAGCTGAAACAAACGCACACTAAGGTTTCTTGGGTATGTTTTGTGGAAATCGAGTGTTTAATACACGAGTTTTATGTAAATTTTAATAGAAATCGAGTCTATGATACTCGATTTGCTACGGTGAACTCAAGTGTTTTAGACTCGAGATGTTAGTTTGCTAAATAGTTTAGAAACGATGCTAACTAACAAAATTGTTTGAAAATGGAGATTATTTTGAAAAAAAAATCCCACCGTCAGTTCCAGTTAATTCATTGAGTAAAGTTTTTAATGGTTGAAAAAGAGACTTTACAAAAAATTAAATGGTATTTTAAACCTTGGCCTTGCCCCCCACACTTCACAGCCACTTGTGCTAGTAGAATGACCACTCTATGCGGTGGTAAAATACGCAAGATTTACTCCAAGCGCACGGCCACGGCCGGGGACTGGAGTCAACCCAAAAGTCTTATTAGACAAAGACTAAGACTCCACCCCCAAAACCACGGCATCTGCAGAGGAAAAGTCATATAAGAAAGAGAGAGAATAAAACTATACCTACCTGGAGAGCACAGATCGATCACTGAGCATGAGCCACCAACAGAAGGATTTAAGAGTAGAACCAGAACCAGAACCAGAACCAGTCGAGAGAGAGAATGAGAGAGGCGGAGAGCAAGAGCTGAGAGAGAAGAGAGAGGCGGTGAGAAAGAGTGAGTAAGAGAGAGAGAGAGAAAAGGTATGCATCATTGACCTGTTAAAATCTCGTCGCGATGGATGAAGAGTATGATGTGGTAGTGTTGGGTACTGGTCTCAAGGAATGCATCCTAAGCGGTCTTCTCTCCGTTGATGGCCTCAAGGTTCTCTCTCTCGCACAATTCTTCATTTCTTATTGTTATGTCAATCTCCGATTATTGCTTGGTTTCCTAAATTAAGATCGCAATTGGGTTAGTCAGATTTCTGATTTTGATCATCGAAATTGGATCTACTTTCTATGATTTAGACTTTTATTTTTTATTTATTTATTATTTCTGAGTCTGATCCTTTCCTACTTTCCAACACGATTGAAACAAAAGTGTTGTTTTGGCTTAGATATAAACCTATGATGGTTGCTCTTTTTTATTAGGCAAAGACACCGATTAGTTTTTGGTGTTCGTTGGATTTGAACCCAAATCATCCCTATTTGGTAACAGGGGATTTTATCATTTGAGCTAATTGCTTGTAACCAGCTTAAGCACCAAGACAGCACGACAAAACAATTTGTTAACCTGATTTACTATTAAATGCAAGATACCCATTTCGATAAAACAAACAAAATTAAGCAGACATAATAGATAACATAATAAATAAAACTTGGGGACAGTGACTACTCCCTTATTGTTATTATTCTTTGTAGTAATAGCTTTTCCTATTAACAAACCTTATGTCACAGCTGGAATACAATTTTGCTGAGGTTATCAACTCAATAACTTGCATCAAAGTGGGCTATCTAGGATTTTACTTAATACTTATTTGAAAAGAAGAAGAAAAAAAAGTTGGACTACCTAGGAAGTCTAGAGGTTGTTTGTGAGGTGTGTTTGTCAGTTCCACAGTTCCTTTTCGCCATAGATGAGTAGAGGAGAAGGGTGGCAATCGTCAGCCTGAATATCGCTTATCCCTTCTTCTTGATTATCAATTTTATTGGACTGCTTTGCAAACTTATAAAGTTGTATATTGTTTTTTTTTGATAAGTAATAAGACTTTTATTGAAAAAAATTGAACATCATGTTCACGATGGTGAACACTTTGAACAATGAAACAAATACAAGAAGATCAAGAGCTAAAGGAAATAGAAACTAAAAAATTCGCTACAGCAGTACAGTTCGTACACCCCCAAATATGAGCCCAAAGAAACAGTGTACGAAAAAGTAAACATTTTAAATGTTCCAAAGTTCTCGCCTTGTCTTCAAAAATGCGGACATTATGTTCCTGCTAGACTAACCACATTAAACATGCCGGGACCATGTTCCAAATGATAGAAAGATGCTTTCCAAACCAATTTCTCCAAATAAAGAAAAAAGATTTTATTGACCTTGGCATTACCCATTGAATCCCAAACACTGCAAAAACTTCACGCCATAAGGCATGAGAGAACTTACAATGAAGAAGAAAGTGGTCCACTGATTCCCCATCGCAACAACACAAGCAACACTTATTAACCAAAAACTGACCTTTCTTAATAAGGTTGTCAATGAGTATCCCATCATTAGCTGCTGTCCATAAGAAGAAAGACACCCGTCTAGGCACCTTAGTATGCCATATACCCTCCCAAGGAAAGGCATCAGTGTTAGGACTAGCTAATAGCTTATAAAAAGAGCGCACATCAAAAACACCAGATGTAGTCAATCTCCAGACCAGCTGATCATCCCCTCACCCCTCGGCATAGACGAATAAATAAACTCAAAGAATGAGTAGACAGTGGTTGCCTGCCAATCCTGAGGACCATGACAGAACAAAAAATTCCAGCTCCTACCTCCTGAATTTGAAACAACCAAGTCAGAGACCCATGCTTCTTTAGAAACAGAGCAATCATACATGGAAGGGAAGAGTTCCTTCAAAGGAGTAGGCCCACACCATGGGTCATGCCAAAAACTAACCCGGTTACCCTCCCCCACATTATACAAAATTTGGCTAAAGAACTTCTCTGTTCCTTCTTTAATACTCCTCCACATCCCACACCCGTGAGCACCTCTTACCCCTCTAGTGCACCAGCTTCCTCTTGCCTCTCCATATTTGTCTGCTATAACCTGACGTCATAATCTATGATTTTCTTTCCCAAACCGCCACAACCACTTCCCAAGCAAAGCCTTGTTAAACAGCCCAACTCTCCGGATTCCCAAACCACCACATTCAACTGGCAAGCATACCTTATCCCAAGCAACTAAAGGATATTTAAAAACATCCTCTGAGGCCCCCCAAAGGAAATTCCTCTGAATTCTTTCAATTCTTGCAGCCACAGCCTGAGGGATAGTAAACAATGATAAAAAGTAGGTGGGAAGACTTGATAGGGTACTTTTTAACAAAATAAGCCTACCTCCTTTCGACAAATACAGTCTTTTCCAACCAGTTAGCCGTTTCTCCATCTTTTCAATAATAGGATTCCAAATTGATGAATCCTTATAGTGTGCCCCAAGAGGCATGCCCAAATATCTCATAGGTAGAGTGCCCACCTTGCAGCAAAGGATATGAGCCAAACCATTCAAATCCCCAACATCGCCAACAGGAACAATCTCACTCTTGCCTACATTAACTTTCAGGCCTGTAATAGCTTCAAAGAAGATCAGCACCATCCGCATGTATAATAATTGTTCCCTAGAAGCATCACAAAACAATATAGTATCATCAGCAAAAAGAAGGTGAGAAATATGGATACCCCCACGTCTATGCAACCTTGCTTTAACAGTCTACTCAACACTTCCTAATCATATGAAATAAAAGCGGAGACAAAGGATCCCCTTGGCAAAGACCACGAGAACTATCAAAAAAACCTGTAGGAGATCCATTAACCAGAACTGAGAATTTAACTGTAGAGATACACGCCTTAATCCACCTACTCCACCTTGCCCCAAAGCCCATTCTTTCCATAAGGTAAAATAGTGCATTCCAGTTCACATGATCATAAGCCTTCTCAATGTCCAGCTTTATTATAACACCAGGAATACCACTCTTCAACCTGCATAAGAGTATCATTTGGTTAACTGGAAGACTGTTTGTGTACCGGTTCAATATTGGGGTTCGGGTGTGCATAATATGGTTCTATTTAATAAGTCTTTGTTGGGGAAATGGTTGTGGAGATATGCTATGGAAAGGAATGCCTTGTGGAGAAGGATAATTGAAGCTAAATAGGGTAGCATGTGGGGGGGGGGGGGGGGGGGTTGGTGCTCTAAGGGCCTTATGGGGTTGGTCTATGGAAATATATCAGAAAGCGGTGGGAAGACTTTTATTCTTTTATTATCTTTAAGGTGGGGGATGGTTCTTGTATTAAATTTTGGCATGATCCTTGGTGTGAGGAGTTTCCACTAGAAAGTAGCTTTCCAGAATTATACAATATTGCTAGTAACAAGGACGCTTCAGTGGCTGAGTTGTTATCGTCCTTAGAGGCAAACTACCATTGGAATATCAGGTTCACTTGACCGGTTCAAGATTGAGAGTTAGAATCGGTTGCCTCCTTTATGGACCTCATATATTCAGGATCTTGGAAAAGTAGTGGGGCGGATAAAATGTGTTGGAAACTCTCTCCTAGGGTTGTTTTTGATGTTCGTTCTTATTATAGGGCCTAATGACCCACTAACTCCATTCTTTTTCCATGGAAAGCTTTTTGGAAACCAAAAGTGCCTCCAAAGGTTAGTTTCTTTATTTGGACAGCGGCTTTGGGGAAAATCTTAATAGTTGATGATTTAGGGAGGTGAAAAGTGGTGGTGATGGATTGGTGTTGCATGTGCAAGACAGCAAGTGGAATGGGGATACCGTTGACCACTTACTCCTACACTGCCTAGTAGCTCAAGAGTTGTGGAATATGGTGTGTACACTGTTTGGGGTTCATTGGGTTATGCTGTGAAGTGCTTTGGAGCTTATAGCAAGTTGGTCAGGCAAGTTCAAATAACTCAGAATTAAGTTACTTGGAGAATGATCCCTCATTGTCTTATGTGGGTCATTTGGAGGGAAAGGAATGCATGTACTTTTGAAGGAATTGAAAGATCGATTCATGAGTTGAAGCTTTTAGCTTTTACTTTTATTTTTTCTGACTTTGCATGATTGGGCAAATGCTTCGGGTGTCTTTTCTTTCATTTCTTTATCTGATATGCTTGATTTTTGTACTTGCTTTGTTACTTAATTTTTTCGATGTTGCTTCTAGCAGATGGCCTGTGCACTTCTTTCTTCTGTATTTTCTCACATCTTTTTTCAATAAATTTTAGTACTTATCAAAAAAAAAAAAAAAGTGTGCAAGGTTTTTTCCCCCCTTTTAATGTTTTCTGGTCATGCAAAATATGTTCTATAAAATGCACAGATAATTTTTAAGACTTTAGTTTAAGTTATGGTTTTTTTTTTTTTTTTTTTTCCACCTTATATATATATATATATATATTTATATATATATGTTATTTTTCATAGCTTCTATCAACCTCTCTGGGCTACCTTTTATTTTATGCAGTAGTTTATGGTTTTCCCTTTGAGTTTTGGTTGTAGAAATTATATTTTATACTGTTGGTTTGAAGCAGTGGACAAATATCATTTTGTCATATGCACCGAAGTAATTGATATTCATATCTTCTGAATCAGGTTCTGCACATGGATAGGAATGATTATTATGGAGGAGAGTCAACATCGCTTAATCTTATTCAGGTCTCATTTTTGCTGTGCCATTTGAAATTTGTTGAAGATACATTTGAAGTCTGCAATTTTTTATTGCTTCTGTATTTTTTAGTAGTATTTATTGACTGCTTTATCATTATTATTATTTTTTAATTTACAGCTCTGGAAGAGGTTCAGGGGAAACGACAAGCCTCCGGCACATTTGGGCTCAAGTAGGGATTATAATGTTGACATGATACCAAAGGTGTGTGTAACAATGTGTTCACTTTCTTTTATCATCGTTCTTTATCGCTTATAACTATTTTGTTCACCACCTGTGGCCATACAAGTTTTCTAATGTATTGAATGATTTTTGATTGGCTAGTTTATGATGGCAAATGGCACTCTTGTTCGTGTCCTCATTCATACAGATGTTACCAAGTATTTGTACTTCAAAGCTGTTGATGGCAGCTTTGTCTACAATAAAGGAAAGGTATAATAATTTTCTTAAGATGTTGGAAGATGCATTTTACTTAGCTTTTATATATTTATTTGATCTTAACTTGATTTGGTGAGTAAATCCATGGTTATAGGTTCACAAGGTTCCAGCAACTGATATGGAGACACTCAAATCCCCATTGATGGGTATATTTGAAAAGCGCCGTGCTCATAAGTTCTTCATTTATGTTCATGATTATAATGAGACTGATCCCAAAACACATGACGGGATGGACTTGACTAGAGTGACAACTAGAGAACTGATAGCGTAAGCTCTTGCTCTTGCCTTCGCTGTACAGGTTTCTGTGTCTTGGATAATGTCTTCTGATATTTGAATGTACAGTTTAGGCAGTTTCCATATGTTTTCGTAAACATCAAGTCGTTGGTGTTGGGGTTTGTAGTTGTTTGTAAAATGTAAATTTTATTCCCAAAAGAATTATAGCTCAACTATATTTTTAAACACATAAGTTTGAAGCTGAAACTTGTAGAATTATTTAATTTAACCAATTAAATGTGTAATGTGAAGTTGTTAAGTGGAACTAATAAATTTAAGGCTAAACTATGCTTTGGGTCCTTGAAATAACAGTCGAGTTTACGATGGTCCCTAAAGAAGTTTCAATTTTGTACTTAAAATTTTTAATTTTGAGCAATGTAGTCATTCCATCAATAAAACTAATATTGTCATTACAAATATGGATGTCGAGGCAAACATTGAAATGAGCCACACCATTAATTATTGCGATGGCATTGTCATCAGTTTGGATGAACTTGGATCTTTTTAAAATTTAGTAATAGAATTGAATTATGTGTGATATGTTAGGGATCGAAAGTGTGCTTTAGCCTAAATTTAATTTCTTGTTTCCTGCAGTTGACATGCTTTCTTATATTTATTTAATTTCTTCAAAGAAAGGAAAGGTGATCTCAAATGATGGCATTGTTAATTGTACTCATCTACTAAACCTAGTGAGCACCAATAGCTCATTTGCTTATTATACTGTTGACATTTTCACAGAAAATATGGTCTAAATGACAAAACTAGGGATTGAAAGTGTGCTTTAGCCTAAATTTAATTTCTTGTTTCCTGCAGTTTACATGCTTTCTTTTATTGATTTAATCTCTTCAAAGAAAGGAAGGGTGATCTCAAATGATGGCATTGTTGATGGTACTCATCTACTGAACCTAGTGAGCACCAATAGCCCATTTACTTCTTATACTGTTGAAATTTTCACAGAAAATATGGTCTGGATGACAACACTGTGGACGTTATCGGTCATGCATTAGCACTGCATAGAGATGATCGCTACCTTGATGAACCTGCACTTGATACCGTAAAGAGAATGAAGGTGAAAATTGCCTGGGGTTTACGGTTACTCCTTTCTATTTATTTTATTTTTAAATTTATTTTTAAACTTGGATTCTAGTCATAGAAAGTCTCAATAGCTTTGTATTACACTCATTATTTATTGGTTTCTTTTAACCATGTCATAGCTTTATGTGGAGTCTCTTGCACGTTTTCAAGGAGGATCACCATACATTTATCCTTTGTATGGATTGGGAGAGCTCCCCCAGGTCTCATTCCAACACTCAACCGCCCTCCCAAAAAAAACAAAAATCCCTTATACTTGTTAACACTTTTTTGTAATAATAAATTTGTAGTTTTGGTTTAGGTTAGTCAATTGATGTCAATTTGATTTGTCCCTCAGGCATTTGCACGACTTAGTGCTGTTTATGGTGGGACATATATGTTGAACAAACCTGAGTGTAAGGTATATGTGCTTCATATCTTGGATTGACACTTTGTAGTTGCACTTGCCATATTCTGGTGTACATGAGATTGTGGGTTAGATGCTG
>JARYZH020003464.1:0-10906 GCA_030021035.2 Notholithocarpus densiflorus | reverse complement strand
ATTACCTTTCCATGAATTTCATATTTGATGGGACCATCTAGTTCAGCTCCCAATGTCATCAATTTTGTCACTGTACTGTTAATATCAGTCACTGTGAATGATAAAAGTGAAGAGTATCCGTTCTGCACTACATGGTCACTGTAAAACTGGATTAGCAGCTGGCATGTTCAACCATAGTGGAAGCCAAAGCATTTCTAGGAAAATTATTATCTTAGAAACTTGTTTTTCCCACTGTCCCTTAGCTCAAGTAGTCAATCAGAACTTCAAAATTTTGTGACACCAGGCAAGAATGCCAAAACTATTTGGTACCTAATTGGCAAATCACCAGTAATGAAAAACAATGGCTCCCAAAAAAACAAACAGGATAATGAAAAACCAAATTACCAGTGAACTTGAATGGAATGTAATGATTACAGGGTATAAACATTCAAATTAGTTTGAAAGTTGACAGTGTAGTTTTTCTTTTTCTTTTTTATTAATTGGTAATTACACAAATTTTATGGGTCTTGATCTTATGGCCTCATTTTTGACCTTGTTCTTACAAGGAGAGGAAATATCATTTGAACTCAACCTCATTAGTGGACACGCTATTTTTTACATAAGGTGAATAGTAAACATGGCTAAATACCAATACTACATCACCAGATGAAGCATATCTTGGAAGCCCTTTCAAACTAGAGAATATGCATCCATTGGAGACCACACTACCCACTAGAACAGATGTATCCTTCTTCAGAAACAGAGACCCCAAAAACAAAACTCCTGTCGTATCTTTTAATAGGTACCTAGAAGGCATTATTTTGAGAGCAGCGCAAAGAACGCCAAATTCCAATTTTATGTTTTGTGCAGAACCTTCCACCGATTTCTCTTATAGTTCCTCTTCTTTTACTCATTACCTTCTGCCGACTTCTCTTATCTTCTTTTACTCATATGCATATTAAATTAGCTGTTTTAACTCCTCTAGATTATGTTCCAATCCACTATAGTCCACTGACTAAGAAATTCTTTCAAGTCAGCCAAAGAAATGAATGATAACCAAAAACTCAAGCCCAAGTTGCCCTCTAACCTATTTAATTAAACCCGGTCAAAATTATATCAAATATATAAAGAGTCCAAGGTAAAATCATTTCTAAGTTAACTGATAACGTATATCACCTAAAACTTATGAGAAAACACAGGCATTAAACCCAGTGTATTAAGTATTAACACCACCAAAGAAAAAGTTTTAACAAGTGCTAAAAAAAAAATTAAAAATCTAATATATGGGCATGCATAATTGCCAATACATGAAACAAATATTTTCGAAGAAAAATGCAACTCGTCTAGGCAAATGTGGGTTAAAAACCCAGCAAAGACGTTTCATTAACAATATAACCCAATTGCTGCACTAGTCAAAGGAATAAAATGAAAATGTCTGAATATAGTTATCATGTATTCTAGGTTCTCTTAGGCAATTTGTCAAACACTAGAAGTGCATTCGGGAAAAGGAGAGAGAGAGAGAGAGAATTACTTGGGAGATTGCATGAGGGCGAGTTTGAGAGGACCAGATTGGAGTTCGGCCCAACGGAGAGTGCAAACGTTGACGGTTAAGTCCAACCCCTCTGAGTAGAACCGAGCTGCTTTGGGCACGTCCTTGTGTAGCTGTAGTATCCATCTAAACGACGCTGCCGCCATCTCTATCTCTCTCTCCCTCGCCTCTCTTTTTGAATGGTATGAGTGAAAGGCGTGGGAGTCAATTGGAAGTTGGAAGAGTTGTTTTATGCCACGGGAGTACGGGCCATATATATTCAGTCAGACGTGACAAAACCCGGTTGCTTTGTTGGTGCAGTCCGTCTTTAATCTTTTACATTACTAGTAAAAATTTGGGTTTTATAAATAAATAAATAAAAACTTAAATTTTGAAACTGTAAAAAATTTAAGAGATAGAAGAGAAAAATGTGGAGGTTCGAGGGGTTTTAGTTTGTAAGTATCGTAGGTTTTGAACTTTTAGTGCCAACATAAAAAGACATAATAGCTTTTTAGAACAAGCAAATTAAATAGGTATTTGATAATTTTTATAATAATAAAAATATATATTCATCTACTGAGATAGGCATAAACAGTGTAACATATTATGATCCAAGTAGCTCAAATCAATTGTGCCGCTTTTTTGTCAAAAAAGCTCAAATCAATTGTAGGCTTATTTACTTGTAAAACAAGCAAATTAACAAAATAGTGTAATATATTATAATCCAAGTATCCCAAATTAATTGTAGAACAAGCAAATTAACCTTAGGATAAATTATGGTTAGTTTAGGATTTTCTTTTATATAAACTCTACATTGGGTTTATTGTATCACTACAGCTTAATATTAATACGTAGCTGTCAAGAGCTTCCTACCAAGGTCTAGACTGACATTCGGATTTTGGCCATGGCCATGAATCACAGCCCCACAAAACCTCTCACAACCTCCACAACCAAGTTCACCGTTGTTTTTCACCTTGAAAACCCATCAGAGAAACAGCCTCATTCAGATCAGATTCAATCCCATCACAAATTCATTCACAACACCAAGCCACCATACAACAATGCCACAATAGCCGCATCACCGTGGAAACATGCGCAGGAAGTATCCTATCTATATATAGGTAGGCAACACGAGGTCATTGCAGTTGATGAAAGAGGTACAATGAAATCTATGTATGTCATTAATTCAACAAACGCAGTGGCCAAATATATGCCTATTTAGCCAGATAATAATGGCTCTCTTTATGGTGATTTGAAAGTTGAAACGGATTTGTGAGACAGATCTTTGGACTTGTTTCCAAATCCTGTTTGAAAAAGCATGTAATTTAGAATGAGTAAACAATATTTGGCAAATATTGCACTGAAGATAAATGTCAAGGTGGAAATACTGTCCTTGTTGATGCACTATTTAAGATATCTGTTTCCGGTGGAATGATCAAGGAATTACTCTTATCTTTTCGGAGAGCCACGTTGGAAGAAACCACAACATTGGAAGAAACCACAATGATCAAGATATCTGTTTCCGATGGTGTGAGTACTCATGGAGAGAATGTCAAGAGGGTTATATTCTACTGTTAGGCTAGCTGGTTCCTACTTCCTAGCGGGATATCATTAAAATACTTGATAAACTTTTCTTCATATTTGTGACTAATGGTATTTTATTGTGAAACTTATCTTTATCTTTGTGAAACTTGTCACTGCAGTTTGTTATTTTTCCATGATTAACATAGTACTTAGATGTTGTGTTTCACAAAAAACACCAAAATACAAACATAAAAACATAAAAGTGAGATGCAATATCACAACTTATTGCCGTGCCAGCTCTAACTGCATAGCTTGTCATGTCAATGACATAAGAGCATCCACAATAGTGGTGTTAAATAGCTATATTGTTATTTTAGCTCCACCAAAATACAAAAAGTGTTCTACAATAGTGAAGGTATATCTAAATATTTTACCTTCAGAGCTACAGTACGCATCTACTTTTGGCTGCATACTGTAGCTTGAAGATAAACAGAAAAAAATGTTTTTTTATTCCCACTAGCATTAATATAATATTTCTTCTCTTTCTTTATTTAATTCTTTTTCTATTTCTTTTCTTTCTTCCGTTTATCACACAAAGACAAAGGCACAACTCCTTCTCGAGCTCTCACCTCTCACAGCGCTCAAACTCTCATCCTTCACAAAGGCTTTAGCTTCACCGATTCCCATCATCCTCATCCACAAACTCTCATCGATTCATCAACCTCCTCATCGCTGCCACTGATGCTCACACACCATTGCCGAAGCTCACACATCATCGCTGACCCACGCACCATCGCCGACCCGATTCATCATCCTCCTTACCCACTTCGAAGCCCAGCTCATCTCTACCGAAGCTGTCGCTGCCTTCCTCAACCCATTGCTTTGGTTTTCCGCCAATCTCAGGTATCACTCTATTCTTTCTCTCTTCTTTTTATTTTTTACTTTTTATTTTTATTTGTTTTATAATGATTTTTGCAATATGATTTGTGGTTAAGACGGTGACGGTGGAAGAGTCGGTGGCAATGGCGGTGGCGGTAATGGCAGCGGTAGCGATTGCAGTGGTTGTGATTGTTGTTTATTGTAGTGAATATATTATTTTATTGTAGTAGATATATTATTTTATTGTGATGTTTATATTATTTTATTGTGTTGAAAGCTAAAATAAATCCACTGCTGCTGGATGTTTTGTAAAGTGAGTAGATAAAATAGATAAAGTAACTTTTTATGGTGCCAAATAGCTAAAAAAATAGTACTACTGCTGTGGATGCTCTAACTCTATGCAAGTTAATTGACACAACATCTTTTGTAAGTGGGTTTGAAGCCCACCAGGAGTTTCATGTAAACACAAAATGGCCCTAGGATAGATCCCATAATAATGAGCCTATGTCCTATAATAATTAGTCTATGACATATTCCAGCATCTATCTCGCACCCCAAATTTTTTACATTTACACCCATTGCCTATTCTCTAATCTATATACTCCCTTTTTCAATCACCCAGCTCGCATCAAGGGTGTTTTTCCATGCATAAGAAGCATTGCCACTTTAGTTTAGCCTCAAGGAATGTACAAGATGGAAAATACTTTGGTTTTAGACCACTATATAGTACAAAATTTGTATTGTGTATTAGTTTTGCTCCTGGCTAATTAACAAAATTATTTTGATACACCGAAACCCCATTCCTCTTTGTTGCTTTGATTCATGTAGCCTTTCCCATTTCATCATGTTTATCTTTCTATCATCTTTCTTTTGGCCCCTCCAAAATTCATTGATCATTAAATTAATCTCCTCATTCAAGGTTGCCAACAACTTGAAGCAACACATAGCATGGGTTGGAATAACTTATGCTACTTCTTTGACGAAATAAGTCAAATAATCTTTCATTTCAAACATGAAATACAGGAAAGAAAAAAAAAAAAAAAAAAAGCAAAATGTTATAGTGGAATTGAACATATTAAGGGTGTGTTTGGATACTGCTTATTTTGTTGAAAACTGAAAACACTGTAACAAAATAATTTTTAAATGTGTGAATAGTATCGTGGGACCCATTTTTAATGAAAGTTTGTGTGAAAAAAGAGGCTTGTTGGTCCCGTGAACAGTGCACGGGACCTACTGGAAAGCACTGTCCACCGCTTATTTTGCTGGTCAAGAGGTAGTGGGTCCCGTGCATAGTGCACGGGACCCACTGACAGAAGTGATGGAGCACTTCTCAGTAAAAAAAAAAAAAAAAAAAAAAAACAAAAAAAGAGAGCTGAAAACGTAGATGCCAAAACGCAGTCGCTATCCAAACGCTGCTTAAATATTAATTTTGCAGATATATATAAGAGAAAGACTTTGTTTTGTTTTGTGATATAACACATTAGGAGAAGAGAGAGAAATTAAGCAAAATAAGCCATATTGATAATCGACTCTTGATTCCTGACCTCCATCCCCAAGAAGATGAGAAGATTAATGGAATTGATGATTGATCTAGCCACTGTCGTAATGCACATAGTCTATGCTCTATTAATTGGAAGTTTGGAACCAAGAAATAAGCCACTTTGCAAGCAAAAACGATAATTATTCATATTTTGTGTGTCATTCAATTGTGAGATGCTTAAAGGATAATTTTTCGGTCAGCAAGAATTCCTATAAATAAAGAAAATAAAATCAAACACCGAGAAGTGCTATTGGACAAGAAGCTTCGATGTTTCACTTTTGATTTTTTTTTTTTTTTTTTTTTTTTTTTTGGAGAAACAAACACACTCACATACACAAGAGATAGGGAAATGGGTTTTTACACAAAGACACACCACAAACTCCACTAAAAGTAATCACTTATGAAACTTGAGACTACTTGTTCTTCCTTTTTCTTTTTTCTATTTTTCTTTCACTTTTATGGGCGAGGGGGGATACAATGAATTATAATTTTATTGAGGACAAGATTCTTGGGTTGGTTTCTTCTCCAAACCATTTGAACTTGCAATACATACGTGCTCCTCCAACCTTCAAGAAACAACCAATTATAATCAGATATCATTGGGAAAAATATGGATTGAGTAAGAAACAAATATGCATAACTTATAAATAAATAAATAAAAAATCAGTAATATTCACACGAAAAAAGGTAGGACATAAATTTAAAAAAAAAAAAAAAAAAAAAAAAAAAAACTTACCTGTTGATCCTACAAAAACCATATTATATGATACACTCATGATATTCTATCATAAACAATGATCTTATCTTTGGGCCACTAGTATCGTTAACACAAAAATATTTGGATTCAAAAATTTTTCTTATAATTGGATAGCTCATAAAAAATATGAACATTTTCAAAAAAGAGGGGCACTCCATCACTATTTCTTTTGAACTCACAAAATTGTTATTCTTATATTGAAACCTGACTTGGAACCCTTGGACTTGAGTTTATATAGGCATAATAAAGATATAAATGCTTTCTACACGGTATTGATTTGTAAATATTAAGAAATATCTTCTGCATCATCATTAATTAATACAGAATATGCTCAATTCTAAATATGGGTCATTTTACAGTACCCCTAAAAAAAAAAAAAAGGAGAATGAGAGGTACGGTAGCTCCTAAATCTTAACCGTTAATGTAATTTTAATGGGTTTTGGTTACCGGCTAAATAGGTTTTATATATAAACCAAAAATTATAACATTCATCAAACTTTTCTCCTCTCACGTTTGCTTATCTACCTCTGCTTGCTCTGTCTCAGTTTGCCTCTCTAAACAAAACCCTCAAATCACAGCTAAAACCATACAAGAACCAGACAGCCGCACACCCACAACCTCAAATCGGCGGCGCTTCTTCTCATCCAATCCAACTCGTCGCGCCGCTCTCTAATTTCGTCTCTTCCAATCCATCCTCAAATCGGCGGCACTTATATCCAATCTAAAGGTGAACTGTCAAAAGATGATTATCCATGTCTGAATGACCCAAGTCAAACTTTTCATGGGACGTCTCAGACTGCTGCAGTAAATCATGCTTCAGTTGCTAATCCAGCTCAATCAAAGCGGACACATAAATGAGCTCGGCCTCAGAACTCTGATGATGGGTATTCAAGGTGCTATTTTCATGCTTCCCTCACGTGGGTCTGTATGCATTGTATGGTCTTTCTGGTTCTTATCTTTTTTGCTTGCAGGAGATATTTTGTATGGTGCAAAACTAACTTAAAGCACAATTAAATTTAAGGAATTGACTTATTAGCTAATGCTACACATGATTGAATTTAATTTGAGAATCTAAGGTACAACAATGAAGGAATTGTAACTAAGTTTTGCCCTTTTGTATCTTTCAATTTCTATGAAGGAAAAACCAAGTTCAAGCAAATTGTTTGTGTTAGGCGCAATTAGTATTTGAAAATTTCAGCATTTGACTTAGCAACCAAGCTGGCAGTTGTTTCATAGACTAAGATGCAAATATGAGCAAATGAACTAACTGAATCTCAGCTGAGAGAGAGAGAGAGAGAGAGAGAGAGAGAGCAAACCTTGAATGAATTATAAAGAGAATAATGTAGTGATAGATATAGGAATAAAAAATGTGGTTGATCATTGAAGTTAAATTGTGGCAGGTTCTAGATGCTCCATCACTTCAAGATGACTTTTACTTGAACCTAGTGGATTGGTCCTCACAAAATGTCCTTGCAGTTGGATTGGGAACCTGTGTTTATCTATGGAGTGCATCAAACAGCAAAGTAAGTTTGGTATTACTTTGTTGGGAGCAAATTGAAGTAGAGTTTGGTATGGGTTGTGTGTAATATTCTATTATGCTATTTTGTTCTCAAGTAACAAAGTTGTGTGATTTGGGACCTAATGATGGTGTGTGTTCTGTCCAATGGACCCGAGAGGGTTCATACATTTCCATTGGTACAAATCTTGGTCAAGTTCAGGTAGCTAGTCCTCTAAACTTGCATATGATCCTTTAATTATTACATCTTCTTTGCAGGCTAGTATGTTCAATTAGTCTCTTATAGAGTTGAAATTAAGCTAGCATTTCGGTATACTGTTGTAGGTCTGGGATGGGACACAGTGCAAGAAAGTCTGAACCATGGGTGGGCATCAAACAAGAACAGGGGTTTTGGAATGGAATTCGCTCACATTGGCCTCCGGAAGCAGGGATCGCAACATACTTCAACATAATCTTCGGGTTCAAAATGACTTCGTTAGCAAGCTAATTGGCCACAAGTCTGAGGTGAAGCCATTGAAAATTTCCTAACTCCTCTTTTCATCAACTGAAGCCCTTAGTCCCACCTACTTGGAGCTTCCTATACATATCTTTTATTGTCATTTAGCTTTATAGAGGATCATATCCTCTGTTAAGTGTTATAATCCAACGTTATTGATATGCTATCTTTAACATGGACCACAACTTAATGGGAGAAAACAGAGAAGTTATAGGGAAAATGGCAGTAATCTTAACCTTTCCTTAACTTCAATGCAACAGGTATGTGGGCTAAAATGGTCCCATGATGACAGGGAACTTGCATCTGGTGGCAATGATAATCAGGTATTCATCACTAACTTTTAGTTGTTTCTTATTCTTTGGAAGCTTTGTGTCTAGTCAATAACTAATCTGATTTCTTGCTGGTGAGCCTAGCTATTGGTCTGGAACCAGCATTCTCAGCAACCAGCTTTGAGACTAACAGAGCACACAGCTGCTGTCAAGGCCATTGCTTGGTCACCCCACCAAAGTGGCCTTCTTGCATCTGGAGGTGGAACAGCTGATGGATGTATTCACTTCTGGAACACCACAAGTGGCCACCAACTGAACAGCGTTGACACGGGAAGCCAGGTAGTTCTTTTCAATTCTTTATGCATCATAATACCAGTTGATTTTCGTAAGGGGGAAAAAAAATTATACTAGCCTTTGTAAATGCCCATAGGCAACTTATGATTTCTAATAAGGGCCGGGAGGGGAAGTGGGTGCTATTGCCAATTCAAACAACATATGATCCTGTCATGTGGAAATTTGTTCTTGAATAAATGCATCTGCTGAAGGAATACTTATATAGAGTTTGCTGCTTAACATGCAGGTTTGCAATCTTGCATGGAGTAAAAATGTGAATGAAATAGTAAGCACTCATGGGTATTCCCAGAATCAAATTATGGTGTGGAAGTATCCATCAATGACAAAGGTATTAGCTTTTTAGTCATAACATTTTCATTTTCATCATAATCTGTCAGCAAACCTTGGTCTAAAGTAAATAATAACCTTTGAAATTATAGACAAGACTTGTCTGGTTTTTTATTATTATTGAAATTTTTGGATTGATTGATAGGTTGCAACTCTAACGGGACATAGTATGCGAGTGCTTTACCTTGCAATGTCACCCGATGGTCAGGTACTTCATCATTTCCTTTAAAGCATTTTTCATAGCATGTGAACCTGATTGGCAGCACAGGAGTAACACCAAACATAGATGCAAATATATATTATAATGCATATAGAAATGTTTTAATTTGAACTCAATTGCCTCCTGCAGACTATAGTTACTGGTGCAGGTGATGAAACCCTCCGGTTTTGGAACGTCTTCCCATCCATGAAAACACCAGTAAGCACGACCATTGCAGACCATATTAGACCATATTTGATATTTGATAATATTAGACCATATTTGATATTTGATAATAATCAAACTGCACTTTGCTATCTCTTTCTAATTCACTTCTCTTGTTTCCTATTGTGTTTTTAGACACCAGTGAGAGACACAGGTCTTTGGTCTCTTGGGCGAACCCAAATTCGATGATATTCTTCACACACTTGAATATGTTTTTGGTCTTTGGTCTCTTGGGCGAACCCAAAAATTCAATGATATTCTTTGCACACGTGAATATGTTTTGGTTATGAAGATGGAAAGTAAAGGGCTAGTTTATACTGTATATGAAACTGTAATTTATTTGTAAGCGGCTGAGATGTGCTGAGAGATTGGCAATGATGTATTCTATTTATTTATTTTTTTCCCCTTCTGCTATATGAAGTTTTGAATCTGTAAAGTGTTTCCTTGTTTATAATACTTGGACATCAATATAACACTAGATAATTTGTACTCTCTCTCTCTCTCTCTCTAGCCTAATGTCATTTTATTATTACCTGATGGAATCAAAGCTTTTAGTAATTTCTGTATTAGCTTTTGTATATGTGATAATAGAAGCACTAATAAAAGGTTTGAACGACTGCACATAACAACAAGAAACAATTCTTGAACAGGTCACAATGACTTGTTTATCATTTAATGAAATTTCAGTTTCCAACTTGAAAATACATCCTAGAGTACACAGCAAGTAAAAATAAAATTACAATGAAGCTCATAAAATACATTGCAGGTTGCAAAGAATTGAATATTTCCTACATTGGCAATAGTCATGGCCTCATTGTGTTTTTCCCTGTAAACTATTTTGCCCAACTATTGTTGATTTCTGGTGGCCTGAGTCTGGCACAAGAAGCCAATTATATGGAACAAATTATCTTTGTCCTTGCAACCCTTGACATATCAGATAAATCTCTCTGGATGAAGATCTTGTGGCTTTTGGCCTCAACCATGATGCTTTTCTAAACAGTGGTTTGCATATCTGGCTGAATTCTGTGAAGGCAAAAGCCAGAAAGAAAGTAAGAATTATATCCAAACCCGTCAGCTGGAAAAGAACTAGATAGAGTAGATACTGCATTTATAAAATACAATCCAACCTTTCACATCTTCACTCTCTAAAAGCTTTATGACAAGATGGCCCCCTGTTAGCAGAACACCCTCATTCTCTAAATCAGAGGCTGAACCATCCATCTCTTTTTCCTTCTGAACATTATCATCCAGAGTATGTAATGTAGCTCTACCAACAGCCAAATCAAGTGCTTGCATTCCCAACTCAACTGATA
>JARYZH020003463.1:0-10915 GCA_030021035.2 Notholithocarpus densiflorus | reverse complement strand
GCATTGGCAACGGAAAATAATTCGTCGCTAAAGAGGTGAGTATAAACCCCCTTTGTTTCACGTTTCGCCTTTCATTTCTTCCCTTCACTCTTTTATTTCAGCTCCCGAAAATATCAGAACCCGTCACCGATAAGCTTGTTACGTCAAGCTTTGCACTCAAAAACTGTCGCCGATAAGCCCTCACCAAACCGTCGCCGATAAGCCCATTCCGTCGCCGATAAGCCCATTTCGTCGCTAATAAGCTCCACTCTGTCGTCGATATCTCCAATCTCCATTCCGTCGCCGTCGATCTAGCCGTCGATCTCACCGATACGGAGAAACCCAACCGTCACCGATAATCTCTCACCAAACCGTCGCCGATAAGCTCCATTTCGTCGTCGATAAGCTCTATTCTGTCGCCGATATCTCTATTTCGTCCGATATCTCCATTTCGTCATCGATATCTCCATTCCGTCGCCGTTGATCTCGCCGTCCTTTTCGCCGTCGATCTCACCATCAATCTCGCCATCAATCTCGTCCTACAACTCTTCCTCTTCGCCGATCCTTCACCTCCAACCGGTGACCGTTCGCATTCCCCACAGACCCTTCGCATTCCCACTCCTCTGTAAGTTCTTCCCTTGTTCTTCAATATCGCATTCCCACTTACATCTTTGTCATCTTTGTTTGTTTGATTTTCATTTTTTTTAACATATTTTAGATACCCACTTGTTATAATCTTCAACATCCTATTGCCTTTGTTTGTATGTATGATCTTTTTTTCAAGGTTTGCCTCTGTTGCTTATTTTTTTCCATTTTTTATTTTGATTTATTTATATTTTTTGGTTTGTTTATTTTTCTCATTTTTATTTTGGTTTGTTTATATTTTTTCTCCATTGTTCTATGATAAAAGGAATTTGAAAAGTGAATTTAGTTTGTAATTTATATATATATATATATATATATATATATATTTAGGAGCTTTGCTGTGCAATTTGTGAAATTGGGGAGCTGGGTTTGTTTGAAATCTGGGTTGGACTTGGCCACAGGGGTTGGATGTTGAAATTATAGTTGAAGAAGTTGAATGGTAATAAATTTGGTTTATCTAAGTTTAGTTCAACTGAGCATGTTGGTATCATATTCTTGTAGGATGAGGGATTTGGATGACTGCTGTATTACATGTGTAAGCTATGAGTTTGTGTAGTAATTTATGAGAGGATCATTTTCAAGACTAAACTACTTATAAATTTAACTTTTCTTTTGCAGGCTAAATACACATTGTTTGCAATAACTTTGGATTTTTTCTAAAAGTTATAAGCTTAGCTTGAGAAAAGTAAGTAAATTTTAGTTAAAAACCTTATAAAACTCTATACTTGTGATGTTGGAAATTGAATTTGTGGTGGTATGTTGTGTTGGAGCAAGCGGGTGGCTTGCATGGTGTTATAAGGTGATTTAAATACATATTGGGAGTGTTTTTCAATTTTTGCAAATGTGAATGAATATTGTTGATTAGATGTGATGAATAGTATTTTATTTGATTTAAATACTTGTTAAACTCTATACTTGTGGTGTTGGAAATTAGTTTTGTGATGGGTTGTTGTGTTGGAGTAAGCGGGTGGCTTGTATGGTGTTATAAGGTGGTTTAAATACATATTAGGAGTGTTTTTTATTTCTTGCAAATGTGAATGAGTATTGTTGATTAGATGTGATGAAAAACCATTTTATTTGATTTAAACACTTGTAAAACTCTATACTTGTGATGTTGAAAATTGGATTTGTGGTGGGTTGTTGTGTTGGAGCAAGCAGATGGCTTGCATGGTGTTATAAGGTGGTTTAAACTAATATTGGGAGTGTTTTTTATTTCTTGCAAATGTGAATGACTATGTTTGATTAGATGTGATGAATAGTATTTTACTTGATTTAAACACTTGTAAAACTCTACACTTGTGATGTTGGAAATTGGATTTGTGGTGAGTTGTTGTGTTGGAGCAAGCGGGTGGCTTGCATGGTGTTATAAGGTAGTTTAAATACATATTAAGAGTGTTTTTCATTTCTTGTAAATGTGAATGAGTATTGTTGATTAGATGTTATGTCAATTTCTTGCAAATGTGAATGAAACTTGTTGATTAGTAGCAATTGTGTTCCTTTATTTGATTTCAATACTTGTAAGCATTATAGTTGTGATGTTTGTGATTGGTTTTGTGGTGAGTTGTTGTGTTGGAGCAAGCGGGTGGCTTGCATGGTGTTATAAGGTCGTTTAAATACATATTGAGAGTGTTTTTCAATTCTTGCAAATGTGAATGAGTATTGTTGATTAGATGTGATGAATAATATTTTATTTGATTTCAATACTTGTGATGTTGGAACCTATAAAGTGTTATAGGTTCATTTCATTTGAATGCGGATTAGTCCATTCAGTAATCAAATCCAAACTTCTTTATATGTGTGTAATCTTCTTGTTTGGAATTGGGAGTTGCTGGGAAAAGGATTTATGTAAAAAAGAGTTTTCTTTCTTTTATTTTCTTGAAGGGGAAACAAAAGGAAGATATGTGCTGATTGACAAGCATTGTCCTCAAAGTTGATCATGGGATCAATCTTGTATGGATGGGTGAGTTGTATTTACCTATAAAACAAGGAAATTCTATAATTTGATTTTAACTTTATTATTTGGTTTGATGTGTTCCTTACGTGAATGAGTGACTTTATCAAACAAAAAAAAAGTACTACATTTTAAGCCTTCTTGTTAACAATTAGAAAAACATAGTTTTGACTTTGGTACAATATTTGGTTAGGTGTATCTATGTTGTTAGGCTAAATTGTTGTTTGATTTGTTCTCTCTATGACATGTATGTGCTGCATCCTCTTTATTTATATATAGGTTGTTAAATGATTGTTGCTCAATTCATGTACTTCAAGTTAAAACACTTTTTGGTTAGTACTTTATTTTACCAAGAGGCACGAACTAAGCAAGATGAGGTCCAAAAGAATATTCTTAACTTTTTGAGGAGCAAGGGTTATGATGATGCTCTTACTTATAGGGGTGGTTCAACTTCAAGTTAAAACACTTTTTGGTTAGTACTTTATTTGCTTTCTACAACTTATACATTAGGAGTTGTGATTTTAATTTATTGGTGTGGTTACTCTTAATGCATTGTTAAAAATGTTTCTTATAACATAGTTAATGTTTTTACTTTACGATTTTAACGAAGTATTGTTTTTATATTTGTGCAGATTTCTTATTGGTGGCTTTTAGGGGATTTACTTTTGGCATTACTTGAAGACATATGAGGACATCTTCCTTTAGTTCTAAAATAGGGTTTAGGTAAAGTTATTGTATGTATTGCAAACAATTATTGTATGGAAGGAGTTTGAATTGGATACTTGTTTTATTTTTTACTTGTGGAATGTATGGATCTTTTTTTATAAATGTGTTGTTGAAATAAATGTGTTATTCAAATGTGAGGTTTTAATAATGTAATGACAGGTTATAGGTTAATATCAAAGCCATGAAAAAAATAAAAACAGAAAATAAGTTTTAGTGACGAATTTTTTCGTCACAAATATAGCAACAAAAAATTGTTTTAGTGATGAAAATTTCGTCACTAAATATAGCAAAATTTTGTAAGAAATGGTTTTAGTGACGAAAATTTTCGTCACTATATGTGCCTGGATTTTCTTAAAAATAGTTTTAGTGACGAATTTTTTCGTCACTATATGTACCCAAACATAGTTTTAGTGACGAAATTATTCGTCACTAAATATGATTTAGTAAACTAAAGTGTTTTTAATGACGAAATATTTTTGTCACTGAATAGTGTTTTTTGTGAGGAAAACATTTAGTGACGAAACGTTTTCGTCACTAAAAGTTTAAAAAAAAAAAAAATCAAATCGGACTTTTAGTGACGAAATTTTTCGTCACCAGGACTTTTAGTGACGGGGTTACAGTGACGAAATGAGTTTCGTCACTAAAAGTCCAATTTCATCACTAAAGGTCCTTAGTGACGAAAAACTGGACTTTTAGTGACGAATTTTTTCGTCACTGAAAATACATTTTGTTGTAGTGTATCTTACACTCATTTACATTTATTATTTTTCATAAATATCTATAATTAATGTGAAAGTAGAAGTGTACACATTTTAAAAAACTTTTTTAAAAAAGTCTTAACATATTATTATTATTATTATTATTATTTTGGAAAGGAAAAGAATGTTAATATTTAAAGTATAAAAATAAATTTGAAAATATTAATAAAAAATATAGGACGTGAGAGTGTGACAGCGTAGGAACAGTTTATTTAGTTAAAACTGAAAACTGTTTGTTGAAAGTGTAAAAAAAAAAAAAAGTTAAAAGTTAGCTGAATAGTACAATAGGACCTATGAATAGTACCAAAAATAAGTTAAAAACTCAAATAAGCTTAAGCTCGCATCGAGTAATTCTATCGTACCCCCTTAAAAAAAGGGGTACGATACCCACTAGTAGGCAACCTGCTATATCAAGTCACAAAAATATCACATTTAATGGTACTATTCTCACATTGTGTAGTACCAACATCACATGTGACTGTATTTTTATCACATTCAGTGGTTTCCTTATTTTTTTCTTACATTTGATATTTCCATTGTCACATTAAGTAGTACCAACATCACATTTGACGGTACTTCTGTCACATTCGGTGGTACTTTAATTTTTTTTCTCACATTTAACAGTTTCATTGTCACATTTGGTAGTACCAACATCATATGTGATTGTATTTTTGTCACATTCAGTGGTTCTCCTATTTTTTCTCACATTTGATGGTTTCATTGTCATATTAGGCAGTGTCAATATCACAATTGATCGTACTTTTCTCACATTCAGTGGTACTTTAATTTTTTTTTTTATCACATTTGATAGTTCCATAGTCACATTGTGTAGTACCAACATCACATGTGACCGTACTTTTGTCACATTCGATGGTTCCATTTTTTTTCTCTAACATTTGATGGTTCCATTGTCACATTAGGTAGTATTAATATCACATTTGACCATACTTTTCTCACATTCGATGGTACTTTAAATTTTTTTTCTTCATATTTGACAGTTCTATCGCCACATTGTGCAGTACCAACATCATATATGACCGTACTTTTGTTACATTTGATGGTTCCTTTTTTTTTCTTTTTTCTTTTTCACATTTGATGGTTCCAATGTCACATTAGGCAGTACTAACATCACATGTGATTGTACTTTTGTCATATTCGATGGTTCCCTTATTTTTTCTCGCATTTGATGATTCCATTGTCACATTTAGGCAATACTAATATCACATTTGACCGTATTTTTCTCACATTCGGTGGTACTTAAAATTTTTTTTTTCACATTTGACAGTTCTATCATCACATTGTGTAGTACCAACATCACATGTGACCGTACTTTTGTTACATTCGTTGGTTCCTTTTTTTTTTTTTTTTTTCCTCACATTTGATGATTCCAATGTCACGTTAGGCAATACATACTAACATCACATGTGACTGTACTTTTTTCACATTTGGTGGTTCCCTTATTTTCTTCTCACATTTGATGGTTCCATTGTCACATTAGGCAGTATCAACGTCACATTAGGCAGTATCAACATTACATTTGATCGCAATTTTCTCACATTTAGTAGTACTTTAATTTTTTTTCTCACATTTGATAGTTCCATCGTTACATTGCGCAATACCAACATCATATGTGACCGTGCTTTTGTCACATTCGATAGTTTTTTTTTTTTTTTTTCTCACATTTGATGGTTCCAATGTCACATTAGGTAGTACCAACATCACATATCACTGTACTTTTGTTACATTCGGTTGTATCCTTATTGTTTTCTCACATTTGACAGTTCTATCATCACATTAGGCAGTACCAACATCACATGTGGCCATACTTTTGTCACATTCAATGGTTCCTTTATTTTTTTTTCTCATATTTGATGGTTCCATTATCACATTTAGTAGTACTGACATCACATATGATTATACTTTTACCACATTCGGTTGTACCCTTATTTTTTTCTCACATTTAACAATTCCATTGTCACATTGGGCAGTAACAACATCACATATAACTGTACTTTTGTCACATTCAATGGTTCTCTTATTTTTTACTCACATTTGACTATTTCATCATCACATTAAGCAGTATCAACATCACATATGGGCATAGCCAACCCAACCCAACCCAACCCCACCAAATTACCTAATAATCGATGAATATATATAACAAAATTACTCCTAAAACCTCTAAAATTTTTGAAATACCCTTAAATATAATAAAATTACCAAAACACATCCTAACACTTAAAAATGAATAAAATAACCCTGAAACTCTCAAAAATTACTGGGATATCTTTAAAACCTAAAAAAATGACCGAAATGACCCTAAAACCTAAAAAATGATCGAAAATACCCTCTAAACCTAAAAAATAATCGAAATACCCTTAGAAACTAAAAAAATTGACCTAAATGACAATAAAACCTAAAAAATGAATAAAATGACCTTGTAACTTAAAAAGTGACTGTAATGCCCCTAGAACCTAAAAAATGACCGTAATGCACCTTAGACCTAAAAAAATGACTGAAATACCCATAAACCTTAAAAATGACTGAAATGACCCTAAATCCTTTAAAAAAAAACCTATAAATGACCAAAATACCTCATAAAACTTGAAAATGACCAAAATACCCTCGAAACCCTCAACAATTATCGGAATACCCTTTGAACCTTAAAAATGATCAATACACCCTTATAATCTAAAAATAATAATCAAAATACCTTTAGAACCCAAAAAATGACCAAATGACCCTAAAACCTAAAAAATGACCGAAATTACCATTGATAATCCAATTGACAAGATATTGACTAAAAATCTATCATTATAGCCAACTAAAAAAATGTCTTGCCAACTATTGACAACTAAAATGTTCTATATCTACAGAAAGAGAGAACCCAAATGCATGAGTTTATTCACAACATTTAAAATCTCAAATTAAAAAATTGTTTTGAAGTTCTTAGCTGCTAAAAAGTTCTATATCAAGAGAGATGATAAAGTATCCAAAATATGTGTCGTTTACACAAAATTCAAAAGAACAAACGAGCACTCAAAATTATTTTTTTAAAATCTTTTGCATTTTAATTTTAGTAACATTTTTGATACATACATGCAGGAAACAAAGAAGTCATTGGTTGACTTCCTCATTTTTTGCAACATAAGCTTTGGAACCTCAACAAATTTCCACATCACCAATATTATTTAGTTATTTATTTAAGTTTTATTTAAAAAAAAAAAAAAAAAAAAAAAAAAAACTAACACTTTTCTTTTCGAGAACATGAACTGCCTCTCTCCCTCTTTCATTTCCGCATAGCTCAAATGCAGAGCCTTCACCTCCCACCTCTCTCCCTAACGTAAAGCCCTTCACCTTTCACCTCTCTCTTCTTGTCAGTTGCCTCAAACCCTTCTCTTTCCATTGTTTTCATAAGCAGTACTTTGTGGACAAATTATCATAAACAAGATTCACATTGCAAATCCTTCAATTCATAAGTAGATTTGAATTTATTTTCAAATAAAAAATTACTATATTACATAGAAATAGTCATTACATACATGAAAGCTATTGCATATCCTTGCACCTCTCATAAACACTGAGCACTAAACTATCAATGCATAATCTTTACATCATTAACATTAAACACTTAGCCAAGCAAGATACAATTTTGAGTACACTTTGTACTTTTGAAAGTATAACCATCTCAAAGGATTGTTGTCCTTGCTCAATTGATTGGCATTTCTCCCATGTTGATGCTTAGGCCAGTAAACTTTGGCCATTTGAACGCATAACCATCACATGGAGTACATTGGTTGCATTTTTCCTAAGTCTTTTCTACCATCTTTCTTTACAACTCTAGTTATTTTAGAGAATACAAATCTTACAATTCCAATTGAATGTCAAGGTACAACTTGTAATACACATGATCTCATAAATTTGTTTCAGAAAAATTAGAACTACAAGGAAAAGTTCATTAGAAATACATACCAATTATGTTCATTAGAAATAAAAAGAGACAAGTTCATTAGAAATTCTTTTAATCTTTGAACCAAAGGGTCTTGAAAATATATCTTTCAACAAACGTCCGGATCATTTCACCTTGGACCCTAGTAGTGGTGAGGAATCAAGGTATTCTATTCTATCCCAGGTGTGAGTCATTTTCCCACTTTCCCAAGCATATAACAATTGATGATACTTGAAAATTAGTAGGCTGGATTGCTTCGGACTATGGTGATGGCTATGAATCTTGAAAAGAAAGAAAGAACTATCAAAGGTGACCGATGTGACCCGGCCAAGAACTCTCCAATGGTTAAGTCAGTTTTCTCTCTAGAACACAAGGATAGAAAATAGTGAATGGTTGAAACTTACTTTTTGGTAGATGGGACCTGCACCTTTTATAGAGAGTTTGACATGGGTCTACTTGTTTGGGATCCATCACCATCGTGGGTGATGTTGGTGGTTATGAAGAAAATGGGGTATGTGGAACGAAGTGTATGGAATTCCTTCCACGTACCAAGCAACGTGTCATGTTTTGCTTATGTAGAACCTTTGGAGAATTTCTAGTAGAATTTACCAAGTACAATTTGATCGTTCATGAGTATAGTCGTCTATAACATGGTCATCTATGGACGAGTTCTTTTTGGTGGATCCCATTATTCTTAATGGTCTTGGTCATGCATTCTGTCATTCCGTTGTGGTTTTCCTTGGGTGTGATCAATATGTGGACGACAACCAAGGACGGGATATACTTAGTTGATCCCCATCAACAATAATAAAGGAATTGTTCTTAAAAGATAGCATTCATACATAGTTCTTCAGACTGCATATGTTCATGTTCTTATGGGCTCCACCTTATTCTATTTCATGTCCTCTTGGTTACAATTTCCCAAATTGGCAATACAAACTATAGAGGCCTACTTTGCCTTGATTTAGCCAACAGTATATAATGTGAAAATTTTAATTTCGAGACCATGAAATATTTGAAGCAATAGTAGAGCTCTAGGCACATTAAATATGATTAGCACTACAAACTATTAGGACAAACATAATCCACCATAATCCATGATCATTGAGAAACCCACCACAATGGTCCTACAACCGTAACTAGTGAACAACAAATTGGCGAAAGGAGCATCTTGGTGGTTAGAATTCTCATTAAAACAGAGAGGAGGAGGAAATCAATAACAGAGCAGAGGTTAACTACACAGGGATCAGCTGCACTCCAACAAAAGGATTAGTACGGTGATTTATTGTTTTCAATTAAAGATGAAATGACTTGGAAAAAAAAATTATTCAAGCATAATGAGTGGCCTATGACTTTCAAAAATTCCTTGATCAAATACTTAAATTCCACCACTCAAATGAAGAAGAAAATTTAAATTTATCTGCTTCTTTCAGAAACTTAAGCCAAGAAATGCATAGCAGGCTAACGAACTAAATAAAATCACACTAGCAAAAACATTATCCTTCAATTTTAAGGATTAGAATATTGAATCAAAAGAGCAAAAAGGTTGAAATCCAGAATGACCAGATTGATGATTTTAAGTCCTAACAAGTTGTGATAAGTGCAAGTAAAAGGCAGTAGAAAAAGGGAATAGTATGAACATGCCAAGTAATGCTGTAATTAGTTTAAACCATGCAAATGCAGCCTGAAATACACACAATACAAACATGCCGTTTCTTTCACAAAATGACTTTCAAATTTTTAGTGTCATAATTACCAAGCTAACCAACAATAAGGGAAAGAAAGTATACATATTTGTGCTTGAGAGAACCAAATTGAACTAGAAAAACCAACTTTGCAGCAACATGATGAGTAGTGCTGGAATAAGTTTTTTTTTTTTTTTTTTTTGAGTAATCAATTCAGACTTGTGAAATTTAGCTTGAAATACACAAAATACAAGAATCAGCTAGCCAACAATAAGGGAAACACAAATTTACATATTTGAGAAAAAGTTCTTCCCTATAATTCAAATGATTGCTGGAGAGGTTAATGAAAGCAAGAGGAAAAGAGAACTTATTGCCAAATCAGCTCCACTAATTAAGCTGCCCAACACAGGGAAAAAAAAATCCAACTTCTTGTGACCAATAAGTAGCACTACCAGATTAAGGGCTTGTTTGGGATCTGCTTATTTTGCTGAAATTGAAAACTTTTTGCTGAAAGTACTGTAGATAAAGGTAAAAATTAATTGGAATAATACAGTGGGACCTATGAATAGTACCAAAAAGTGCAGTAGAGCCTATGAATAGTAGTAAAAATAAGCTGAATAGTAAAATAAGTTGACAAAAATAAGTGTTGCCAAACGCACACTAAAATCCAAATTGGATATAGGATTGCCAAGACTGGATGACCCATCACTAAAAGAAAGAGAATAACAATGGAAACAAGACACTATGATTGAAAAACAATAACAAAATCAAATTAGCCTTAATAAAATCACCACAAGTGAATCGCATAACATCAAACCTATGCAAATAAATAAAATCCAGATTGACAATACACACACTTACATAGCCTAAACTTCAATTAATAGAAAACAAATTGAAATGTCTTACCAATCCCTTAAAAGCAGCCATCCATATCACCGGCCATAAAAAAGAAATTAAAAATAAAATAAAACAACATATAGAAAAATGAAACTATATCATTAAATACCACCGCGCACCCTTGGTGTGGTGGTCACTCCACAAATATAAGTGCTTGTGGGATGTGGGAGGGGCAAGGGCCGGGGTTCAAATATCCAGGAGGGAACTTCACACACATATACACTTAAATTAGGCTAGAGTAGAAATTCTATCTTGTAAAAAAAAAAAAAAAAAAAAAAAACTGTATCATTAAATACCCATATCTTCAAAATTTAATATATCAAAC
>JARYZH020003462.1:0-10916 GCA_030021035.2 Notholithocarpus densiflorus | reverse complement strand
AAAGAAGGAAAAAAAAATAAAGAAAAAAAAAATAAAGAGGAAGAAGAAGAGCTCAGGGGAAAGAAGGAAAAAAAAAAGAAAAAGAAAAAAGAAAAAATAAAGAGGAAGAAGAAGAGCTCAGGTGAAAGAAGGAAGAAAAAGAAAAAAGAAAAAAGAAAGAGGAAGAAGAAGAGCCCAGTGTTCTGGAGCTTCTGCAAGAGGTGGTATGGAAAAAGAGAGGAAAGAAGGAAAAAAGGAAAAGAGTGAGTACATGTGTGGAGGAGAAAAAAAGAGGAAAAATAAAATGGAAATGCGTGAGTGGAGGAGAAAAAAAGAGGGAAAAAAGAAAAGAAAAAAGAAATGTTATCACAATATTTTTACAATAAATTTTAAATGGTAGATTATTGTTAGCTAATATTGGTGAAAAATAATAATTTTTTTAGAAAGGAAAAAAAATAATTTTAATAGTACGTTCAAATTAAAATTAGTATCAATTTTTATCACAATATTTTCACAATAAATTTTAAGTGGTAAGTTATTATTAGCTAATATTGGTGAGAAAAAAATAAGTTTTTTAGAAAGAAAAAAAAAAAAATTGTAATAGTATGTTCAAATTAAAATCAGTATCAATTTTTATTATAATATTTTCACAATACTTTCACAATAAATCTTAAGTGGTAGGTTATTATTAGCTAATATTGGTGAGAAAAATATATCTTTTAGAAAGAGAAAAAAAAATTTAATAGTACGTTCAAATTAAAATTAGTATCAATTTTTATCACAATATTTTCACAATACTTTCACAATAAATTTTAAGTGGTAGGTTATTATTAGCTAATATTGGTGAGAAAAAAAATAATTGTAATAGTATGTTCAAATTAAAATCAATATCAATTTATCACAAGTAGTTGATTTAAGTATGAAATAAACTCCCTTATATATACATTGTCCTTTTTGGTAATTTGTCTCTCAAACTGTAACTTTTATAAGTACTAGCCAAACACTCAGCTTTTTCAAAAAGCACTTTTTAACAGATTTTACCAAACACTCAGCTTTTTGAAAAAGCTCTTTTTCATTATGCACTTTTTGAAAACTCAACTTTTAAAAAAAGCCCAACTTTAAAAAGCTGAACCAAACTCACCCTTAATGCACTTAGCACAAAAATTTAAAAACTTAGATTAGATGAAACACGTGGCGCAAAATTAGACTCCAATTAAATTCTAATTTGAAATTTAATTAGATTTTTTCTCAGCTTTACCTATTATTATATATATAGATATATAGATAAGCTAAATTATCTTTATATTTCTTTATCTAGTAAGGAATTTCACCGAAGAAGAAACGTTAATTGGATGGGGAGGAGACAAGTTTTAGTACTAATTAATGATTATCGTTTGGTTTGTTGAATTATATTTCTCAGTTAAGCCTAGCTTTCTTTAGTGAGATTTATCAATAAAGTTTTTCATTCACAAATAAGCACTTTGTAGATAATGAGCTTATCATAAAGTGCTCATCTCACATTTGATGAGCCTCACATATCAATGTTAAATTACCAATTGTTTCAAAAGTTTAAACTATTAGGATATAATAAATTTAATTATTTAACCATATACTTCTAACACTCCTCTCATGTGTGGGCTGAAACTACCTTTTAATAGGTGAGGCCCAATATGTGGGAATTTAAATGGGAAGTATAGTGGATCAAACTTAGAACCACCCATTTTGATATCATGTTAAATTACCATGCTTAAACTTTCTAGACAATTGGTAATTTAACATGGTATTAGAGCATGAGGTCCTAAGTTCGATCCCTGTTTCATCCACTCTACCTCCCATTTAAATTCCCACGTATTAACCATCATCTATTAAAAAGGTAATTTCAAGTCACATGTTAGGGGGAGAGTTAGAATTGTATGTGATTAAATGATTACATTTATCATATTCCAATAGCTTAAACTTTTGGGAGAATCGGTAATTTAACAATCAATAGAATTTGCATGCTGTGAAGGAGGAGTTTCATAAACCGGTCCAACATATATTTTTTCGTTTCTCCCCTAATAATTTATCAATATTATTCTAGAAAGTCCCCTAGCGAATTTGATTGAGAGCAATCTACTTATAAATGACATAAATCTAGGTTACCACATCTCCGTGGTCCCAATTAACTAAAATTTAAGTATGCCACATGGATCCTAAAATAAAAATAAAAATAAGTATGCCACGTCCACCAACTAGAATTAATGTTTTGTGCATTGGCACCTTCTCCCCTCTTTCCGTTCCAACCACAAAGGACCCTAAACTGGACAAAAGTAAGGTTACAATTACCAAATTTTTTATAAAATTTTTATATACAATTGATGCGGCAAATTCTTACTAGTTTATACTTGGACTTACAATTAACATCATTTTTTTATTTACTAATAATCACTCACTACATTAGCGGTTTGTAAAATTTTCTTTTTCTTTGACAAAATAATGAAAAATGTGCAGATTGGAGTCTTGGAGAGCATTGTTTTTAAACTCGGACCAGACCGGCCAGTTTGGCCAAGTTAACCGAGAACCGATCCTTGGACCAGTTCTATAAGAATTGAACCTGCTCCCAGCAAGTGAAATAACATCTCCAACATGCAAACCATTGGGTCATGTACATTTTGTTGGTTAGGAATGAAAAATTAATAAATATAAACTAATTTAAGTATGAAATATATTAAAAATTTAAATGACACATCATGGTTGGACCTCGATTGAACCTTGGTCTGATCTCAAAAACATTGAACTTCTCTTTTTCTCAATTCATTAAATAGCCCAGGTTTCAAAACCATGTTGGAGAGTAGTAGTGAAAGATGCTCAAATTCTTATTGCACCATTTACTTTCAAATTAATAATGGCAATGTTGCTTAAACATTCTTTGCTAATTTTTTTTTAGAGTTTCAACCTATGGTGTTCGTTCCTGATAATAACTCTTTATCATTAGACCAAAACACCAATCAGTTTTTTGTGTAGGTGGGAATTGAACCCCATATCTCTTATACAACGATTAGAGACTTTACCAGTTAAACTAATTGGAACCTACACATTCTTTGCTATTGAGAGTGAATTTGCCCAAATTTATTGAATGTTGTAGAAATTTCTGAATTCCTAGTAGAGAACTTAGTGGGTTCCATTTAGTTCAATTGGTAAAAGTTTTTGATGGTTGAATAAGAGATCTGGAGTTCAATTTCCATCTACATAAAAAACTGATTTGTGTCTTGATCTGATAATAAAGAACTATCATTAAAAGCAGACACTATAGGTTGAAACTTTCCATAAAAAAAGAAAAAAATAGTAGAGAACCTTCATCCAAAATTAATGCATTCTCTCTTTATCAAAAAGTAAGGGGAAAAATGTTACACTTTCATGCTTTGCAACTTATTGTGCTAAATTATTACATCCAAATATTGCATGTTAGAATTTTACGTTTGAGACGTGATGGCAGTGAACTAGATCTACTATTTATTAATTAGTATCCAGAATCCGTTATTTCTTCTTTTAGATGCACATTACGTAATTTAATAAGGTTGTAGCAGGTTTTGCCATATTCTTATGGGAAAAAAAGTCATTTCATCCCCATAAAATATTTAGTTCTCCTCGAGAGCTAGATATTCCCTTAAATTAAATTAAAGTTCAATCCGCGAATGATAAATCTGTTGGCTAGACTAAAAAAGACGATCTAAAAATGTGCCCATTGATGCCACAGGTTCATCTATAGGGATCTAATCAAAATCTTTAGGAGATTTATATTATTTGTCTTATAATATAAATCTCCTAAAGTCAAACTCCACACCTAATGTCAGGTTGGAGCCGGGCTGACCGGTCCAAATGTTTTGGAGGCTTTAGGTGAAATTTTTAAATAAGATATTTATGTTATTACTTAAATAATATTTAACTAGTATTTTATACAATAATTTTTTTTTAAATCCATTATTTTTACTTTTTAAAATGATTTTTTTTGAGAAAATGTTAAAGTTATAACAAATTTTACTACAAACTAATATAGTAATAGATGTGATCAGTAACATGAGGTTTACAAAAATACTAGAGATATTATAAAATTTACAACATAACAATTACAAAGATATATCACCAATCACAAAAATTCATTCAAAAATGCATTTAATAGTTTGTTGAAGTCCACCTATCATGTTCATTGTCATATCAAATTATAAAAGTTATGTAGTAAAATTTATAATATTTTTAACATTTTCCTATTTGAATTACTTGTGATCAGTAACACGTCTATTTATAAGACCTATTTATTTAAATTTGTCTTATCTCTATCTCTAGAATTACTTAATTCTTTGAGCCTTCTTAATAGTCAAAAAAATGTAAACTAAATTATTTTTAATATCTCCCAAAAATATTATAAAAAAAAACAAATTTTGCCCTCCAAATTTGGGGCCTTTCCCTAGAATGGGGGCCTAGGCAATGGCTTAAGTGGCCTAGGCCTAGGGCTGACCCTAGTCAGAGCATTCGCATCAGTTGTTTAAAATTTTTCGTCTATTTTAGTATAAGAACTTACTTTTTCTATTTTACACAATCATTTATCCGAAACACTCACATCAGATTATCTATTATATACTCTAATTTATTTAAATAATGTTTTTATTCTTTTTTATTATTATTTTATTAATATCTATATCTTTAATATATATATATTTATATTTTTTTTTTCTCATCTCAACAGCCTTTCTCACTTAATTCTTCTTTGGTACTACCTCAACTTTCTTTCCCTCTCATATCTTAAACCCAACACTCACACATGGGAAGATCTAGCGGTAGCAACGATGGCAGATTGACTAGTAGCGGTGGTAGATCTAACTATTTTTCGTTGGGTTTTTCATGTGGGTTTTTTGTTTGATTTTTCACGTGGGTTTTTCGTTGGATTCAGTTTTTATTGATTTTGGTTTGGGTTTGGGATGGGGTTTCTAGTGGGTTTCGGATGATTTTGGTTTAGCTTGATTTTGAGTTGGGTTTTCTGATGGTTTGAGTTGATTTTAGTTTGATTTTCTGTTGATTTTGGGTTGATTTTATGGTGGATTATCAACTGTTGAAATGGGTTGTTGTGGTGGTGGTGGTGGTGGTAGGGTGGTGCTAGGCTTCTTTTTCTTCTTCTTCTTACGTTGGGTTTTCTGATGGTTTGGCTTGATTTTGGTTTGATTTTCTGTTGATTTTGGGTCGATTTTGTGGTGGATTATCAATTGTTGAAATGGGTTGTGGTCTAGGGTTTAAGGTTTAGGGTTTAGGGTTGCGGTGGACGTTGGGGAAAAGAGAGAATCTAACTGGTGAGAGAGAAAAAAAAAAGAATAAACTATTATTATACATAACTATAGTAATTGCGTATATTTACATGGTTACTGTAGCAGGGAATGTAAATATACACTTTTTTTCATCCATTGATGTGGGTAGTTTTGGAGGAAAATTTTGTAAATTTTGACACTTTTTCTATTTTAGAAGCACTAGTGCAAATGCTCTTATAAACACATACACGTCAATTGAAAAAAAAAAAAAATTTGTGAAATGAAAAGAGGCTAAACTCTGCAATGCAAATTGTATTAATTGTTGGAAAATCTGGTTTTGTAGCTCATACAAAACACACAGCGGAAGCAACAAACACGGATCTACTTCATTCATGAAAGATAACATGTAACCTTGAATTCTAGAACAAAGAATAGAGAGCGTACCTTGATGCAGTGAAATTCAAAGCCAAGACTTGAGAATACCTTTAATCTTCATCTCAATTCCACATGATGCCCAAGAAGTGTAGTCTCTCAATCAATTCTTTGTACATTGATTCTTCTTCTTTTCTTTTCATTATACGTACATAATAACTACCATAATAGTTACTTTATTTAATAACTCTTATTAAATAAAAACTAATTATCTAATTGGGTTAGCCTTTTGGGCCTACCCAATTGGGCTTTAGTTTGTGGCTTGAGATGGGACCAAAGGGAACAAATAAGACTCTAGCTTCAATGAGCCTTGGGCTTTTCTGTCAACTCATGACAAGTCCAAAGTTATCATTAATTATATTCAATACCACTATAAGAATATAATTGCACTCTAGGCCTTATTAATAAATTATATCCCAAGACTTTATTATACATGCAACCCCTTCATTAAAATATTCGTAGTAATACAAAGTCATGAATGTAGACTGTCATTTTGAAGATTACTACATCTTAATCCTTGAATACCTGGTTTATCCTCTATGTTATTCATCATATATTTATGAAATCTAATTTCATAAATATATACTTTAGTAACTCCTTATTAAAGTGGTTGGGCCCAACACTCTGAATAACCAAACCCATTAAACTTATCTCAAGGGAATATTTTATATCTCCGTTAAGAGATTATGAATTCTATCTTGAGAATATATGTACCATCAACACTAAATGTGGCTGCCCAACATACTGAGGTTTTGACCGTGACTTGTAGATCTCACTCCTGATATATCAAAGCAACCTACATCTCATGATCAGTTCTATTATTCTCTCAGGATTTAGAGTTGATGTAAATATAAGTCGTGAGATTTATTATTCATTTGACAGTCTTTAGGAGAATAATAAATCTCACAGCGGTCTAGTTCAATATGTCTTAACTCTTAAAACATATCAACATATCAACTAGAAGTCTCCACTTCCATGATCAAGACAAATCATCTTAGTTGATATGTTATAGTCTTTGCAGAAGAAATGCCCAATTTCATCACCGACTACAAACTAAAATTCTGAGTTTACAAAGAGCTTGTGATTTATATCTTTCTGTGACTTTTTACATAAATCACATACTATGCATCTCATGGACTAAGATAATGTCCCATTAATTCATTTATAAATAGTCTCATATAATTAAACAATTTAATTATTTATGACATGCCAATAAATTGGATTTTAGGGCATAAACCCCAACAAAATCCCACTTGCCCTCAAAAACAATTTACCATATATCCGACACTTATCTCCCTTTAGAGTAATTCATAGTCACTCTAAGCAAAGGTTTGGAAATAAATTTCAGCCAGATTTATTGTATAAATTATTTTTTCTACTACTACTTCTCACGTATTCATATCTCTCTAATGAGATGATACTTATGCTTAATGTGTATCTTCACCAGCTAAGATGAACACATATCTTGAAGTCCAACTTCATGAATCACAATCAAACTACAAGTCAGTATTTGTACATCCAATAACCATCAAAACTTCACTTTTGTGGACAAGCGTATAATCACTCATTCTCCTAAGATATTTGAGTATATGTTTTACTTCCACTAAATTAAGTGATCTTTGATTCAATTGATATTTGTTTACTATGCCCACCGCAAAATAGATATTTAGCCTAGTATTTAGCATAGCATAAAGACTTCCTATCAATTTGATATAAAGAACCGTCTTAATATGCTCTTCCTTTTATATGTCTTAGGATTATAGTCCTATATAAAGGAACTTCAAACTCAAAAGGAAAGAATCCTTTCTTAAAGTAATACATGTTATACTTGACTAGAATCTAATCTATTTAAGCAGTTTGAGATAGACCCAACATCCTAATTTCTGAATTTTAACCAAAGTTTAATTTTTAGGATGTGACCAGTCTTTCCCAAGTACTTTATATCATACTGGACTTGACAACAAAAAATTCCATTGATGACAATAACTCTACATCATTCTAAATGATTAGAATGACATCAACATACATTAACAAATTTATTATTCTATATAGCTTTTACACACATAAGGCCTTTTAATACTTGATTAAAATCAAACAATTTGATTGCTTGATCAAAGATGATATTTTATGACCTAGATGCTTGCATTAGTCCATAAATGGACTTTAATCAACTTGCATACTAATCACCACTGGTTCTTTGCTATGAACAAGTTTAGTCACATCATATAGATGTCTTTCTCAAGATTGCTACTAAAAGAAGCTTTCTTGATATTCATTACCATATTTCATCTAAAATGAATTATAATGAATAAGAGAATCTAGATTGAGTCAAACTTAACTATTGGTGAAAAAATCTTTTCATAGTCGAACAATTTCTTTTTGAATAAATCTCTTCACCACTAGTCTTGACTTTGAAGGTTTGCATCTTCAAATCTATCAATCTCATTTACTTGTAGACTTATTTGAAAACAATAGGCTTAATGCCATTAGGCGCCTCTACAAGTTCTAAACTTTGAATAGAATCTAATTCTATTCACATAACCTTGATCCAGTAATTCATATTCATATCATCTATTGCCTTTACGTAGGATCGAGGATAAATTCATATCCTTGTGGAATGACTTCAAAAGTTTATCCCAAAAGTATGAATTTATTTGGTAATCCTCCCACTACGATATTGTACCAGTGTAATAGTTATCTACAGAATAATGTCTTGTGGTGTATCTAATACAACCATCTCATTTCTAAATGTATTTTATAGTTGTCCTACAAGAAATTCTGACATTTTTCTTCTAGAACAATCCACCTTTAAAAGAGCCCTATTCCTCCTTTATGTATGCACTAACTTAAAGAAGTCATTGGAACTTCATTCATTTACAAAAAAGGAACCCTAGATCTTATTATCCTCTAAATAGAATTCATAGACTGAGAATATAATAAAATAATGGTTCTAAAAGCCCATCTTTCACCAATCTTGAATATCATTTAGATTAATAAGATCTATAGACTTAAGTGGCAAAACATATAATTACAAAGGATAGAAACTTTCTCTTTAAAAAGTAATACATGTAAATTTCCATCTAGAAGACAATCATGGACAATGCTTAGCTTTACCAAAATCAGAAACACTTTCCTTTTGGTCATACTTTTGAGTCTAATTTCCTTTTGGCAACTACTAGGGCAACTAACTTGTCCAACTGTTTGGTATTATAATTCCTCTTCTTACCACTCTTACCTTTCGGTTTAGGCTAAGAATTTGAATTAAATCATATTGATCCTAGCCTTAGCTTTTGGGATGTCTTCCGTTGCGTAGAACTCACTCATCAATTCAGGTAACATAAAAAGAATTTAGTTTCAAAACAATCTGAATTGATCAAATGATTCTAACAAGGACTTGTGGATCATATCCAAATGAGATTAACATTTAATCTCTACATCCAAGAATTCCAATTCATTTTAAAATTAAAACATTTTCATAAAATGATATAGAATTGGAACTCCTTAAGCCTTTCTTAGCACTCAATATGATGCATACCAAACATCTCATTTAGACTTAATATAAAGTCTAAGTCTAGTATTAACTCTTTCATCTCATGCTGTAGCACAAATGAGATAGAAGCAAATGTAACATTTTAGCATTTCAATGGAAACTATGATTACATCATAAGCTATCTTCCATAAATGCATCATGTATAGGAAATTATGACAATGCTAAATCGAAACATAAATATGTACTTCAGCTCCTTTAAGCACCATGTCCAAAATTATTTCTTAGTTAAATGTGATTCACTTAAAATAGTAGCTAGAGAACAAAATTATGACAACTTTATTTTGAGACTATGAACATAATTACAGGGACATTATATTTTGCATCCATAACCATATAATATGGAACCCAAAAAACATACTATAATAGGTGCAACAACAACCTAATCCCGCAATTAATATTCCTCTACATAGAGTGAATATCAACCACTATGATCAGGTGAGAAATATTCTCATTATTAATGCTATCATGGAAACTCTTACCAAACAAAAATAATTTTCCGCTCTTCCTTTGACCTCTAAGTAATAATAGCAAGAACTCAGCATAGAGGATACTATCAAACTTAGTCTAGTGTACACCATTGTCTAGAATCATGTGTAGCCACATTTCATCCCTTTAACAGGCTTATTTTGTAGTACCATGATAAAAACACCCTCCGCATGGAATGCAAAGCTCGAAACTAAGACAAGGTGTTTGATCATACCACTATAAACCAAGAAATTCAATCTTGTAGTACAATGAAATAAACATCCTCTGCATGAAATGCAAGGCTCGAGGCCAAGACGAGATGTTTACCTCACACCACTATTAACCGACAATGGAGGCCATGAGATCCAACCCTTGAATCTCTCTCCCACTAGATATTTTAAAACAAGTGGATTGTCTTGAAATCATTGTGATCTAATCACAATTTTAAACTTACACATTAAATGTGTTTAATTGTTTAAATGCAATGTGATGTAACTAAGCCACGTCACAATAGCGTAACGAACATTGGTGCAATCACAAAGAAGTTTAACCTTGTAATCCGTGAAGTAAATACCCACCGCATGGAATGCAAGACTTGAAGTCAAGACAAGGTATCTATTCACATTACAATAAACTTAACAAAAGGGTTATTTCAGCACTCCCACTCATTATTTGGGTTTTTCTTTAATAATTGTGATCTCATCACAACTAATAACCTTGCACTTGTTGAAGACTCTAATCTTATTAGAATCACTAACTAAAATGGAAGTCCTAAACTATTTAGGATTCCTTAAACAATAATGAATCAAAAATTAGTTATATAGAACTCTATCCTTAATTTACTAGATAAAGTATTCTAATCTCATTAGAAACTATATAACTTTAATTAGAATTTTAATCTCATTAAAAACCTCTAATTAAAATAAATTAAGGACTTTTAATTATAAAACAATTTAGGACTAAGAGTTCTATTTAACTAACATCTTTGATCTCATTAGGTCTTTTAGTTAGGTAAAAATTAATAAATGTCCTTAATTTTTAAGGACTATAAAATTAATCACATAGCTTTGCCTTTTCTATATGTGAAAACACTTAAAGAAAATTCTAAATTCTTAGTCATCGATCGATGCTCGATCGCTTCTCGATCGATCGAGCCTATGAATTTCCAGTCTCGATCGATCGAACGTGAATCTCGATCGATCGAGAAACAATCT
>JARYZH020003461.1:0-10917 GCA_030021035.2 Notholithocarpus densiflorus | reverse complement strand
TTAATCCAACAAATTTGATAGAACGAATAATCTAGTAGACATGACACTATAATAAAATCTACATAAAACATTAATCTAATGCATATATAGGTAAGTATTATCTAGGTGAAAGGTGAGAACATACTTCACTTGTAATTAAAATTTTCAAAGTATTAATTACCAGCCAATCTTTGTCACTCCACTTTCCATCAATTAGTTCAATCCATTTTTCTCGTGTGACAGTTTTTGGTGGGTGGTTTCTTGCATACGTACTTCCTTCATCCTTTACAAGTTTTTTATATTTTGCAAACAACCTGTTGTAGTGGCTGCTCAATAATCTACCACACTTTGTATTTAGAGATTTGTTCACAAGTACAGATTCTCCTTGTATATCAAATTGATCCTGCAAAGTGAGGTATGTATAAAGAAAATATTATTCCTTGAATTCAATATGCTTAGTGACAACATCAACAATACACTATAAAATACAGCATAAAGTATAAAGCAATGTAATGAAAATAACAAAATCAAGCTTATGGACAACTATAAACATTTAAAGTACCGCCACATTTTGAATGATCACCTCTTTTTCACCGCTATCAACATTCTTCCAACTATAAGCATTCATAGTGGACAAGTTCGTACGCACTTGTACACCAATTTGGCTAGCAAACTTCCCTGCATGTTCACCAACAGGAGCACAAAACTCTGGGGCAATGCAGACCGGTAACTTCCCATGTTTCTCAACAAGTCCTCGTACCCCTAATCCACGCGTCATGCCACGGGCACGTCTACTAGTCGATGCTATCAAGACATAATATAAATTAAATTAACAAGTAAACCAAATATAGTGTAATTACGAAATCAAGTAATGGAACTTAAATATCTCACCATCCGTGGTAGACGGTGTGCCCACAAGTTGTGCCTCTACATTAGTAGAAATTTGGACAAGAGAATCTCCACCAAGATGCGTGCTCGATGACGGGCCGATATGCTGGACTGTTGGGGCAGATTCCTCACGCCTATAACGAGCCATCTGTATCATGCAAAAGTATATAAAGATATCTAAATTCATTATAAGTTAAGATATAAACAAGTTATTTCATCATTTAAAATATCTTCAATCAATGATTTTCATTGATCATTCCAGGCACAATATTACAAAGTATCTCAGACACCAAATCATGTATATAGTACCTCAGAATCTCCACCAAGAAGTAGGCTCGATAATGAGCCCTTATGCTGGACTGTTGGGGTAAATTCCTCACGGCGTGAACGAGTGCTACGTCCTGGTGCCATCTGTATCATACCAAAATATGTATAGATTTTTAAATTCATTAAAAAAAAAAAAAAAACAAGTTATTTCATCACAATATTACAAAGTACGAAGTATCACATGCACCAAATCATATATATAGTACCTCATTATTTAAAGAACTAGATAACTCATCATCACCAATAGCTGGTACATAGTCGTCGTCATCTACCTGAACACTTACTCTCTTTCTTCCTACAATTGAACATTTAGGCAGAAAAGTTGACAGACGCTTCAATCCCAAAGCATTTATTTTCTCTTGGTTTTGCTTGATTCTTTGTGCTCTTTCCATCTCATATTTTGTTATTTTATGAGTGTCTTTGCCCTTTTTGGCCATTTCTGCAACTATAGATTTACATAGAAAATAAAATATAATGTCTATTCATTACAAATTCTTCCTAAGTACGAAACATAAATTAGAACATCAAATAGAAATATACATGAACAAATAGTAGGGAATCAAAAATTATTAAACACACGTTTCCATATACAAAGGAAAAAAAAAATGAAATCTACATATCATAATCCATATCAGGATCCATATCAGAATCAGGAATGTTATGCACTTCATCTTCATTGTTATCCCCTTGCTCTCTCAAACCTTCTGGAATATTCTCAACTTCAATACCACCCTTACAATATTGAACATTATCTTCAACATCGATAGGGACAACATCACTAATGGCTTCTTGTTGGAATGCTTCATTAGCTTCTGTTTGATCATTGGATTCTCCATCACCCATCTCTGGCACATTAAACACTCCCCTATATTGTACGCATTGCACAACATGCCAAGGTTCACCCCATTTGGTATCACGAAGATAGAAAACTTGTTTCGCCTGACTAGGTAATATGAAAGGGTCATTTTGATACCACTGACTTTGCACATTGATACTTGTGCAATGTGTCTCAGTTCGTATCGTTCTCCTTCGACCGGTCTTATTACCAGTATTGTACCATTCACACTGAAACAAAACAACTTTATATTGATACATATACTCCAATTCCCAAATTTTGCACACATGACCATGGAAGTCTTGTATTTGTCCATCATGGTCCCCTTCTGTAGATACACCGCTATTCTGAGTTACACGACGATTGTCCAAGTCTTTTGTATGGAACCTTACACCATTGACCATGCAAACCGAGTATTCTTTCATTAGCAACTTAGGACCATTTGCTAATGACCACATTTGTTTTGTAACTTCTGATGAGTCGTTCTCTTTCAATCTATAGATCTATAATGACATGCAACATGTGACATTAGTAGAGAGAAAAACTAGATAACTGCTTAATATTGTTTAATGTGTCACAAGATTCAAAATTTCTTACACGTTCTTTGAACCACTTAGGAAACTCTCGTCGTTGTATTTGAGTTATGTCTTCTCCAGTTGGATTATGTAATGTGTTTTTGTGTTCACTATTCAAAACAAGTGATTTATATTCAGAGCCTGTGTATGGACGAAAGAAAGTTAGATATTTCATTTTGAAAACTTATTGAAAACATAAAAGGACGAATGAAACTTACCTTAAAAAGGTCATGGATACCAGAACGTTCAAACTCCCTCACTGACATATTGTAGCATTCATTGACTTCATTATCAGTGATTATTCCTTTAAACGTCCTCCATGCGTGGTTCTCGTCCAACACTAGGTTAGAAGGACGCTCAGATGGCTCTGACGGATGAGGCTTGCGAGGAATCTTGTTTGGAGGGGGAGTAGGATCGGTCTGGACCGGATGAACTGTTTGGACGGGCTCTACATCTATTGGAGGGTTGTCTAGCTCCACCGTCGAAGGTGTAAACTTGGGAACCTTAGGAACAGAAGCCTTGGCAGGTTTCTGCTTCTTAGGACCTCGACGACTTGGGAGATCGTCCAAATCTACAGCACTGGATATGGATTTAGATTTTCTCTTCCCAGTCTGGACAGAAGATTTCTGGACGACTGGAGGTGCAGTAACATCCTCGTCCCCACTAGTAATATTCTTTTCTCTATTCTCTCTCATCGTAGCCATTCCTGCGACGAGGAAATTTTTTTTATAAAAAAAAAAAAAAAAAAAAAAAAAAAAAGGGAAAAGGAAAAAGAAAGAAAAGGATGGACGATGCTTACTTCAACGAGTGGTCTCCTCGTGACCAAGATTCTCAGCAGTAGGTTCTGGCCCGAGTCCCCACGCAGCTAGACGACTGAGAGTCACTAGATCGTGAAAAGTCCTCCCAGGGAAGGCGCGTACTTGGTCAATTCGATCCAAGTAAAGTTTGTCCAAGCGTGGACGAACGATAGCTGCGTCAACAAAGAAAAAGGGTTAGACGACCAAAATTGGTAAAATATGTAGAGAAACAAAATAAAAATGGAAAAGAAACATACCCTCAGGACGAAGACGACCTAGAGGACTGGTAAAAGGTGGGAAGGGGGCATTACCCACATCAACAGGGTCCCCAGCCCAATTTCCAGAAATAATAAAAAATTCTTTTTTCCATAGTCTGTCAGACGAGCTACGGCCCTTAATCAAACTATAGTAAGAGCCTCTGGACTAGAATTGGTAAAAACCAGCAGATTTCTTTATCTCAGAGGGCTTATAACAGTAAAGGAACTCGTCCACTGTAATAGGACAGTTCCCTTCCAACGCCTCACGCCATAGCACTTGCATGGCAATTACTGTCCTCCATCCATTGGGGTTGAGCTGGTTAGGTCCAATACCCAACCTATGGAGAAGACCTCTACAAAAAGAATTTAGAGGAAACCTAAGGCCAGCTAAGAGGTAGGAAGTGTATATTCCTAAACCAGAAGAAGGAGAACAACACCATTCTCTGTCCATGGGTAGACGAGGATTAAACTCTTTAGGAATTTGGTACCTATCTACAAGGGTTTTTAGTTTGGCAACATCTAAAATGGACGATACTTCAGGCATACAACTATAAATAATATTTTCCTCCTCCTTGTCTTGAGGAGGGCTAGGTGGCTGTCTGGACGAGCTAGCCCCAGATCCAGAAGCCTTCCTACGTTGTAATTCCTGGAATTCCTCCAAAGGAATACCAGGAACTCCAGACGAATAATGCTCGTCCGAAGAATTAGTACTAGCTGCACTACTTTCACTACTCTCATAACTACGCCCACTTCTAGAAGAAACGTCCTGGTACTCGTCTATCTCCTTCTCTAAACTACCACTAGACGAAGACATGACTTAAATGAAGATAGATAAGACGAAAACCTAAGAAGGGAAAGAAAATACCTGAGAACTAGGAAGGAATGCTAGACGAGGCTTTTGGACGAGATGGCAGAAGGAAAATTATGAGAGATGTGAGGGGTAAGAGAGGGAATGCACCTATTTATAGGGCCCAGAAATGGGGTCAACGAAGCGACTCTGGCTATTCAGAAGAAGGCACGTGGCAATTTCGTCGAAAAACGCAATCGACATGACGGGTCAACCAATGAAGTCGTGACACGTGGCAAAAGAAAAAATATATATATATATATGTATTTTCTCAGAACCACAAAGGTAAACAGTAAATCCCAATAATGTCTTTGGACGACCATTGGACAAGGGGGCAACTGATGGGATAGTAAAAAAATTACAACTGTTACCTTTCGGTAAAAGCTTACTCAACAAGTCTAGTATCATGTCAAGCCCCTTATTACTCAAGTTGGTTGTTACCTTCACATTTAGCATCTCAATGACAAACTTCAAAAGAGTGTAATCTGTGCAACCTGGATATAGCTCATGCTTTGAATCACCAAACATTTTATCAAAATTACGCACTTCCTCATCTTGTTGGATTGTATCTCTTGGTTCCCCTCTAATTCGATCCTCCACCAAGGCATCAATACCATCTAGATGATTATTGTCTGACATTTCTTCATCATCAATGTGCTCATTTAATTCACGGGGTTCTCCATGATAGTACCACTTAGTATAATCTTGCATAATCCCACGACGAAGCAAATGAATTTGCACAATGTTAGCATATTGTTCTCATGCCAATCGGGTGTAATTTTCCATTTGATCTTTAAACTCATATTTTATGAGTTATTTCAAACTACAAAAACTTGAATTTAGACAATTGATTAATGACATGCCTATCAAAGATAATAAACACTGTGATCTTCAGGATCTGTTTTCTAAAAGACCAAACACAATTAATAAATTAATATAGTGTAATTTCAGCATAAAAGACAAAACACAATTAATATAGGGAAGTTTCAAGATGACCAAGTTCGAACTTTGAAGGCACGTCACCAGCCCGCTGCTGTAGCACTAACTGTAGTCATATCAAATTCCTTCAATCGCAACACATGAACCAATAGATGTGGCTGTTTAGCAAAGTCATGCTCGTAATTCTGCACGTGCTGCTCAACGGCTTGGCACTGTTTCACACCCACACTCACGTGAATACACAATGGTTAAATTGGATGCACAGATGTCCCATTTACATTTAATGTTGCAACTACTGCCCACCTTTGATGTGACATTGGGAACATTTAAAATCCTGTTGATATAGTGTTTTTCCAACCTGTATTGACATGACAAGCCCTAATAACTGAAATTATAATGCTTGTACCATGAAATTAGGTTATAAATGCACCACAATAATGATCTTCTTTCTACCCCGCTAACTTCGTAGATTGATTAAGCTATGAGTTGCAACGCCTCAACATCAAATCGTACAATGCGAAACAAGTTTGGATCTACTTCAACAAATGAATCATCACAAGCTCTAATAGATCAACAACTACAGACATACACAGACCACTATGGAGGGAAATGGGTTGGAAAGAAGAGAGATTTCGTTAATATGCCAATATACACGTACGAGAGTCTTAGAAGCGTCGGGCACATCATGGTTGGCAAACCTACAAAACTAAGTACAGATACCACCGCAATAGAGTTCACCGTAGCAGAACCACCATGGTCAACCCTATACGAGAAGAGGTGTGAGTTAGAGGTGTATTGTCGATGGCACAGGTTACAAGTTCCTAAGGCACGCTCAGCCGAGTTACCTAGAGATGAACCTGCCAACATACTTGCTTGTCTTGAACAAGAGAACAATCAAATGCAAATGCGACTAGACCATTTTCACGCAATCCAAAAAGCTAGGAAGCATCTAAAGGGGAATGCACAAGAGCGAGCCATCAAGTCTATTAATGAAATTACTTTGTTAGATGATGAAAGAGATATTTCAGACTTCTCAGATTCAAGCAATGATGATTTCCAAAAATTTCTACCTACGAACATTAGACGTTGTTGTTAATGTCTACACATTCTGTGCAATACAGAATGTTTTTGTTAATGTTTGACAAATGATGATTATGTACGTTCAACTTTTGCAACTCTAAAGATTAATTGTTCATTAGTTTTGGCTAAGTTTATATGAAATCAGTTTCTCTTGATTTCCCTGCTGTTCTTTGTTGCTACATATGATTCTTGTGCTTTGGTTGGACAATGTCATTAGCTTTCTAATGTAGGAAAAACCTTAGGAAGTGAAATGCCTCCAGTTAGATATGTTGATGTTTCCAATATTATGTCTGTGTAACTTGAAATGTTACACACATAACACTCATCACCCAAATTAGATTTATTGCACATTACTTGTAGGAAAATTTAATAGATTCAATACATACAGACTCATCCAAACCACACAGACCAACCTCACATATGATTCAATAATACGAATAATTCATTTATATGAGTTGTTTGAGTCACTGTATCATATACACGTATCCGTGTATCTTAGTTCTGCTAGTGTACTACATTTTATTGATACATTACATATAGACTCATCCAAACCAGACTAACCACTCACTCACTAAAAATCCATATGGCTCACACAAGGTCATCATTACAACGATATTTGGCTTACTTAGAAATAGGGTAAATGCCTAAAAGCCTGATCAGCCTCTAAAATGTTTCATTCAACTTATTGGTTTGTTGTAGCATTGCTCCATAGCTCCCTAATGTTGCAATTGTGATGATTGGAAGCCATTGATGTAAACCTTGGAAGCATAGTTGAACTCATGTAATTTTACATTGATGTTGAGAAAATGTAACTACATCTTGTATCTGTAAAGACTCGTTGAAAAGTTTGTAAGGGAATATGGGGATAAAACTCTCCAGTGTTGCTACACTCACTGCTCGTAACACTAACTAAAATGGGCAAGTGAGGTTGGAGAAGGCTAACACAGCTCAGCACTGTTCAACCTAGTCATGTTCGCAGTTCTGCATGTTCTGCTCAACAGCTCAGCACTATTGAACCCTGTTCAATCATATCATCCACGCTCGCGTGAATACACAGATATGCAACCTTTTGTAATGCACTGTTTTCAATGATGCGGAGGATCCCTCAAAAGTGTAAGCAAAATTTTGGGGGTGATTTGTCCACCATTGCTACACTGATGTTTGCAGTTCTACATGTGATGCTCAACAACTCACTGTTGAACCCTGACCACAAGTACCCATCCCCACTCACATGAATACACAGATGTGCAACCCTTTGCAATGCACCATTTTCGAGGAGGTAGAGCATCCCTGAATTGGTTCATTATAATTTTGGGGTGAGCTGTCCATCGTTGCTACACTGATGTTCGCAGTGCTGCATGTGCTACTCAACAGCTTCACACTGTTGATCTCTGTCCAGTTATATCACCTACACGCACGTCAATACACAGATATGCATCCTTTTGCAATGCACCATTTTCAAGGATGCAGAGCATCCCTGAAAAGTATATGATACATTTAATGGAGCTCGGCACTGTCTCATCAACTCATTTCAGATGAAGCACGGGAATGTTGAATAGTCTTCAACAAGACATACCAAACTGGTAAGAGAAAAGTCTTAAAACCACATCCATCAGATATAAAGCATACCATTAAATATAAGTATAAACATCACTAGTTTAAAATTTAAATAGGTTATCCTAGTACAAACTCTGATGGTCAACCACGTGAAATATTGAGACACTAAGCACAACAGGCTTCCTCTCGATCACCTCGAAGACATAGACATCTCCTTCTTCTAAATGATTTTCTTTTGAAAATGCAACCCATCCCTTCTCGAATCTCATTGCTGAATAAGTTTTGATGGGGGGTAATAGCACAAGACATTGAAGTGTGACAAATTGCTTCCCAATAATATACTTGGTAGAAAATTCAGCAAGTACATATTGCACAAGAAGGAGAAACAACTAAGCATTAAAGCATATATGTTTCAAGGCCATATTTGAGAGAACATCATGATCCACATTATGTACAAAGGCTCACCATATTATGTGGCCGCAAGATAACCATGAAAGAAGGATTTTTAGGCTTGAACTTTTCGGCTGCCTGGATTGCTCTCTCTCTTCCTCTGGACATGCTAGAAAATATTTTCGTAACAAACTTTTCTCTGACTTCATGTTTTGTGGGCAAATCATTTTAGGGAGATATGTTTGTATGATCTTCATCTAAGTCTATTATTTCTACCTGATGATCTTCCAATTTACAGTTCTTGCTGGGTGGATATTGAATCCCAGTGGCAGTCTTATCAAATATAAGAACATGGAAGCTTGAATTTCCTTCATATTTGAAGACTAAAAAATAACCATAACAGATAGAATGGTATTCAACGAAATCCTCCCAACCAAGTTTCTAGACCAAATGTTGTTATCAGCTTTCTTCAATCCCACTTGCCAAATACCACCATAAGGAGCAATGAGTGTAGCTACGGTGGATAGCTCAGCACTGTTGAACCCTGACCACAAGTACCCATCCACACTCACGTGAATACACAGAGCATCCTTGAAAAGTTTATGCATCAATTTTGGGAGTGAGCTGTCCACCATTGCTAGACTAATGTTCGCAATGCTGCATGTGCTGCTCAACAGCTTCGCATTGTTGAACCCTGTCCAGTCATATCACCTACATGCACGTCAATACACAGTATGCATCATTTTGCAATGCACCGGTTTCAAGGATGCAAAGCATCCCTGAAAAGTGTATGATACATTTAACACAGCTCGGCACTGTCTCGTCAAGTCATGTCAGATGAAGCACAGGAATGCTGAATAGTCTTCACGTGAACCCTGTCCAGTCATATCACCTACATGCACGTCAATACACAGATATGCATCCTTTTGCAATGCATCATTTTCAAGGATGCAGAGCATCCCTGAAAAGTTTATGATACATTTAACGGAGCTTGGCACTATCTTGTCAAGTCATGTCAGATGAAGCATAAGAATGCTGAATAGTCTTCACGTGAATAAATACACAACCTCCTTTGCAGTACACATCACCAACCCGCTGTTGTAGCACAAGCTATAGCCATATCAAACAGTTGCCTCAGCGAACCACATGCACCAACAGGTGCCACTGTATACCCAATTCATGTTCGCAGTTTTGCATGTGCTCCTCAACACCTCACTGAACAATACACTGTCGAGTCATATCATCTTTATTCACGTAAATACTTACCCTTACATATAGTCACATCCACATGAATACTTGCCCTTTCTCACCATGAAATTTTGTAAGCATGAAAAATATATGAAGATAATGTAATCTAACGGTAGATTTATCAAAATTCACATCGAATTAAGAAATATAATGCTGGGTTCAAGTTACACCTGATGTAACTCTAAAAAATGTTACAGCACCCAATACTTTATTATTGAATTCATATTTTAAAAATCCAACCGTTGGATTACATGTTCTATATGTTCTTAACATGCATGCCAATTTTCAAGCCAATCAGGTGTAATTTACCATTTGATCTTTAAACTCATCTTTTATACATTATTTTAAACTACAAAAACTTGAACTTAGACAATTGATTGATGACATGCCTATTAATCTTTGATCACCATGAAATTTTGTAAGCATGAAAAATATATAAATATAATGTAATCTAACGGTAGATTTATCATAATTCACATCGAATTAAGAAATATAGGGCTGGGTTCAAGTTACACCTGATGTAACTCTAAAAAATATTACACCACCCAATAACTTATTATTGAATTCATATTTTGAAACTCCAACCGTTGGATTACATGATCTATATGTTCTTAACATGCATGCCAATTCTCACGCCAATCGGCTGTAATTTAGCATTTGATCTTTAAACTCATATTTTATGCGTTATTCTAAACTACAAAAACTTGAATTTATACAATTGATTGATGACATGCCTATTTATCTTTGACCACCATGAAATTTTGTAAGCATGAAAAATATATGAAGATAATGTAATCTAACGGTAGATTTATCAAAATTCACATTGAATTAAGAAATATAGGGCTGAGTTCAAGTTACACCTGATGTAACTCTAAAAAATGTTACACCACTCAATAACCTATTATTGAATTCATATTTTGGAACTCCAACAGTTGGATTACATGTTCTATATGTTCTTAACATGCATGCCAATTTTCATGCCAATCGGGTGTAATTTTCCATTTGATCTTTAAACTCATCTTTTATGCGTTATTTCTAAACTACAAAAACTTGAATTTAGACAATTGATTGATGACATGCCTATTAATCTTTGATCACTATGAAATTTTGTAAGCATGAAAAATATATAAAGATAATGCAATCTAACGGTGGATTTATCAAAATTCACATTGAATTAAGAAATATAGGGCTGGGTTCA
>JARYZH020003460.1:0-10920 GCA_030021035.2 Notholithocarpus densiflorus | reverse complement strand
TCTTTTTATGTTTCCACACATCTTTGACTCATTAAATTCTTCAAAAGCCACTTCTCAATTATCACATCTATTTTGTGGAAACAAACACAAAATAGATGTGATAATGCCTACCAAAACTATGATAATATTATACTTTTAAGCTATTATCAGGCACCAAAAACTTATTTATTTATTCAGCCTGTCATCCTCACCCTCTATTCTCTTTTATTTTTATTTTTCATCATTTCTATTTTAGACACCACATTTTTTTGTCTTCTAAAATTTGAACCTTGTAATAAGTCTTGGAATATAACATTTTTTTAGTATGTGTAGACACTGCATTTTGTATGTACTCCTTATGACTCGGGCCCCCGTTCCCCAATGATGCTGAAATTTTAAGACCCAAGGTTGGTTTAGGGCCCAATCAAATTACAAGTTGACTCGAGAGATATTAAAATGGAAAATATAACTTTTTAATGAGCTAAAAATCCACTTTTGGAAATAAAGGCAAAAAAAAAAAAAACCCTAAGCCTACGTACGCAGGCATGAACCTGTGTATGCAACTTAGAAGCCTGTGAACACAGGCACAAGCCTGCGCACATAAGTAGGGTTTCAGAAGCACCAGAAAGGCAAGTTTTTTGCATTAAAGGCTGAGGTTAGGAACGAATACCACATCATCTGGAAGTTGTTCCAAACCCCCATTTTCACAATATAAATAGCCATACATGGTACATTTCAAAAACACACAGGAATCCCACGGGAAATCACTAAGATTCACTAGAAATAGCCATACATGGTAACTCTCAAGTAAATTTTATTTGATTAGGGCCTTTTCTGGCCTTGATCTTTGAATTTTAAGATTACTAATCACATTCTTATTAGTTTTTGATAGATTTAACTGAAGGGAACAGAAAAAAATCATGCCTAGGAGCTTTTTTTGTGAGGTATCCATTTTTAAACTTCTCTTTTCATTTCTATCTTTTAGCTTATGTTTAATCTGTTTCTTTGCCTTGTTTATATTTGTAATATGTTTGTTTAGACTAGGTTTACGTTTTCTTTATATTTTAAGCATATTAGGTTGCTAGAAATCATGTTTTGAAGTTTGCTTTATTTTGCTATGTTTTTAGGGTTTCTGGACAATAACCCACATGCGCATGATTAAGGCTGCGTATGCAAGCTTGAATATGCACACGTAGGGTTGTTCATGCGTACGCATAAACCAGCCCAGAGAACCTAATTTTTGTTTTCTTCTGTTTTTACTTCTGCTTTCACATGAATACTTCTGTTTAGACTTTTTTCCATGCTTCTGTGCTTTTAAAGCTTCTATTTCACATGATTAATTAGATGTTTGCCTTTCACATGTTAGAATTAGGATTTGTTTTGTGTTGTCTTTATTTCAATACCATGATCACGCATTCATATGCTTGTGCATAATGCCATAGGTGCTGAATTGCTGCAAGGTAAGTCATGCATTCACATGAACATGCATCTTTGAGTAGGGTTTTGTTTAATGATAGATGTGAATTATGCTTGTTTGATGAGCTGTGCTTTATCACTTGTTTGTTTGGATCTCTTAATGCCCATATTTTTGCCTTGGATGGATATGATGATATGATGTTAGGGTTTATGTTTGAGATAAGAGTATGATTAGGGTTTGTGGTGTGATGAAATACCTTGATACCATGACATGTATGCTAGGATTTGTGATGATATGCCATGATTTGATGAATGTTAGGTTGTTTGCTAGATGTATGATAGGGTATGCCATGATTAGATGTATGTTAGGTCTTGTTTGATTGTCATGATAGATGTATGGTTAGGGATGATTGATGCCATGTTGAGTGATTAGATGTATGCTAGTGTGTGTGAGAGTTAGATACAATATTGAGTATGCCTTTAATAGGGTTAAGACATGAGACACAATGATGAGAAGCCAACCTTAGGGTTGAGCAGTTTTGGGTGCCTAACACCTTCCCAAGATCGTACCTTAACTCCAAACCCATATCTTTGGTAGTAAAATTAAAAGGTCCTTCCTCAAGAGGATGTTATATATATGGTTCCTAGATCATTGCAAAAACTAGGTGGCCACTCCATCCGTTGTGTCCACAATATACCTTACATTCTCTATTCATAATCCCACATTCCAACCCATCTGATAACGTCATGAAGAACTATGCTGTTTTTCACCCAAATTTCTCTTTCTTTGTGGAACTTGGAATAACTTTCTGTTTAGCTGCCAAGAAGTTGAAGAAAAGAATTGAAGTAAGGAAAACTTTGCATCTCATAAAGATTTGTGTTTTCTTAGTTGGGAAATAGAAATAGTTACAATTTGTGGTTGATCAAATTATGGATGATTCTTTGAGAGTCAACCTGATTATCAAGTCAACCCATTAAAAGTGTGTAACTTCGATGATTCTTTGAGTTTTTGATTTTTTTTTTTGAAGCAATTGAGTTTCTAAATTGATATTTGCAATGGATTTTTTTTTTCCTATATTGTCATTCCAAGCATCCAATAGATTCCTAGATTTCACGAATTAAATGTTACTCATGATTGAAGGCAACATTATGCCAAAACTGAGTTACCATACACTTCTTTTGAGCTACGTCTTAGGCCTTTTAAACTTAGACATTGACACATACGCTTTATTTGTTTTAGCATTAACGTTTTCTAGAAAATGGTTCATTCTCCAAAGAGCATTTTCTGGAAAACTATCTCATTTTCCGATGTTTGGTAACGACCTTGAAAATGAGTTTGAGAATGTTTTCTTGTGTTTGGTATGCAAATATTTTTTATATTTGTTGAATAATTAAAAACATGTGTATTAGGTAAACCAACTAATGTAATTCTCTTGAAACTTGTTCCAAACACCGAATTGTGTTCGGTAGCGGGTTTCCCAAAGGCACTAATTGTGCTCGTTTACCGACCTAAACTTGTCCGCTCCCTCGTCATGCCCCCTCAGTTTATTAGTTAGTATTGGGCCTAACCAACCCCGAGCACAAGTTGTTGGTCCTTCACGCATTCATCAATGGACTGGTCCTAACCCTACAATGTTGGACCTTGGTCACATGGGCCATTACTGGTTACCCGGGCCCGAGCCCTTACAATGGTCAACCACAAGTCTTAAATATTACTCTTAATAATGTATTTGCATAATGTATAATGTATCTACATAATATATCATCACTGCATAGTATCTGCATAATGTATTTGCCAACAAATGCAACTCTCCTAAATAATTATCATTCATTATATAACAATATTATGAATTTACTGTAAAGATTGTCCCATATAAAAGAAATTTAGAGAAATATAGGCAATATGTTTAAAGTTTTCGTCTTTTACTTCATTCATTCTTTCTTCTTCTTATTTTTTAATTTTTTTTTTTTTTGCACTTTTATATGTGAAAATAAGTAACTTTTGCCTGGAATCCATCAAACTGAAATTTTCTTGGAGAAAAAAAAAAAAATCAAGCTTGAAGTTCAAATAAAAATATATATAATTAGAGAAAAAGTAAGTGAACTAACAATGAGAGAGAAGACACAAAAAAACTATGTTTTCTATAGCTACAGAAGAATATAATATTTACAGGAGATGCAATGTATGAGAGAGAGATTGTTTTCCAAAATATTTTTTTGGAAAACAACCTATAAAAATAAGTTTTATTTTTATTAGGGTTTTCCGTTGACTAAAAATTGTTTTCCATTGACCAGTTTTTTTTGTGCTACCAAACACTGGAAAATGAGGAAAACTATCTTTACATAAGGTTTTCCAGTGAAACAAACAGAGCGATATTACAAACTCGATAAAATATTACTAAGTCATGGAATTTTCTAACTTAAATTCTCAAAACAAACATATACATAAATATACACATAGTTAATTATATAAATAACAATGAAACAATAAATTAAGTCAAAACATTCACATAACAATGATTGTATCAACCACTTGATCTTGAAAAATATATGCTTTTTTTTTTTTTTTGTTTCTTGCATTAGGAATAGTATAGTTTGGAATGGTTTTAACAATATTCATTGTCATGGTCATGACCATTTATTAATTTATAAAAAGTAATAAATTTAGAAAGCATGTTCTGTAAATTACCAATGTGATGAGATTGGTAAAAAAAGAGGACAATGATTGACCCAGATTAAAAGTGAACCCACCCATAACCATCAATGAGCCGCGTGTCCTTGTTGAGGAACAACCTCCACTTAGCACAGGATCCAATATGGTGACCACCCCAACTTTCAAGCCATTGCTTGCTCGTACAACATAAAATACAAATGGCTTTTGGGCGAATAATTCCAAAACCGACTTAAGTAATAGTCTGAGTTGGCCCAATACATAGGGAATCTTGCCTCGAAAATGCACTAAATATGCCTATTTTATGTAATGTTCATACTCTTGCCCTATTATTATTATTATTATTACCTCCTCATCCTCAAATGTCCTAACTAATCAAATGTATTTTATCCAAATCAAAATCTTAAAAGGAATAAATACCAAAAGAGATACCTTTATCCACTTTCATTTTCATGGCCAAACATGCATTCACTTTATTTTCTTCAATTGAATTTTGTTGTAGTGATACAGTTATATGAGGAATAAGAAAAGATATAATCATGCAAAATATATGTGCAACAAAAAACAATAATACAAATACAAGCACAACTAAGAACATGACCATAAAGTGAACATAACCATAAACATTAACATAATAATAATAATAATAATAATAATAATAATAATAATAATAATAATAATAATAATAAAGAACTGGAAAACTAGGTTGATATATTTACATCACTATGATTTTATCAATTATCTCAAAATCAACTAAAATATTTTTCTTTCTCAAAAAAAAAAAAAACTAAAATATTCTTTATTTATTGTCTCTTGTATTGAGAATGTTAGAAATATTGTAAATTTTAATTTACTTTTGTGGCAAACAAGGACACAAATATATTAATTATAAAGTTCACCATGTGGATTCTTAAAATATGAATTTAATAACAAGTTATTGGGTGGTGTAACATTGCTTAGAATTACACCAGTTGTAACTTGAACCTAACTCATATATATATATATATATATATATATATATATAACTTTATAAAATTTTGAGCTTTTTTAACGGTAATTTTTTTTTTTTTTTGGTGGGAGCCTTAGGCCTAGGCCTTGGGCTGACCCTAGTTTAAAATTGGAGTATAAAAGTTTGGTTAAGTTCCTTTTCCATTAAGAATTCTACAATTTGCAAGTATTGAGAAAATAATAAGAACATGCAATCCAACAGTTAGATTTTCAAAATTCGTCTCCAATAAAAAGATACAATAGGAATTTAGAGAGAAATCTTTTCCAAGACTTTTACACCATTTATTGAAAATTTGCATGACAATATTTTGCATTAGTTCTTTTTATTTTTCTATTTTCTTCTTTGATAATTTGATAGGTGAGAGTTCTAGAATTTGAACATCGTAGTTGGAAACATGTAAAAGTTCTAGTTTAGCTGCAAGGCACTTTTATTTATTTTTTATCTTCTCAAAAATAAATAAGCATTTGGAAATTTTAGGGATGATAAAAAATTCTTTGCCTTACTCGATCAAAGCTACCCTGTTTTATCCTGTATGAATTTTCCCTACCTCAAAGGGATGATAGGCAGAGATGGGTTTTGACTACCTCGTGCCGGCTTGTCTCGTCCCAAGCATACTCGTTGTTTATCATCTAAGTTGGTGCAATCATGTTGCTCTAATCAATAAATGTATGTTCATGTACTATATAGCACTGGCAGTAGCAATACTACAGACTTCCAACCCAAGATATCTTCCGTTTTCAAAAGTGTCTCATTTATGGAGCTTTTACGTCTGACTTGCTACATTTGATCCATGTCCCTCCCTTTGGGTGGTTCTTCTTTACTATATGTGTATTTATCCTCATATGTTTAGTTTATGGCTCGTACGAACAGATTCTCAAGTGCAATCAAGAATTTCTTGGATCAATTTCAATTACACTTCTCATGCCATCCACATTTTATGTAACTGTTTCCGAGAGAATTTTCAATTCCAAACAATATGGCAAGCACCCTCTCAAGCATCTAATGGATCTCTCATGTCGACTCCCAACGAGAGAGACACACAAGTTGCTGAAATGACATAATACTTAACTAGAGTTTCACCTTAATGGTTTTTTTACATAGTCCTAACTCCTAAGTGCATTATTGATAAAAAAAATTTAATGTTTGCATCAATATAATATGAATGGGTGAAGCTTGTATCTCGGACACGTGTCTCCATTATAGCATGTCCAGTGCAAAAAAGCACAGTCACAAGCTGTATCCAACATGAATAACCTTAGTTTGAAGATATGGTCCAATTGGATGCGAACTAGTTTGTCTTTCACACTGACTTGATTATGTATTTCCATAGCGTTTAGATTGGACGAGTTTGAGTTTTAAACATTCATGAATGATCAAATTCAAATATACACTCTAATGCAGTTCAATTTCTCGTAATGAGTCTGCTGGCTCAAAAAAATATGTATAGAAATAATTGGGCTTCAAATAAACAAATCAGTCCGGCTCTTGAAAAAAAAAAGATAAGCGCTTGGTTTGGTTCAAAGAATTCATTTCTGGGCCTATTCTAAGCAAAAAATGGCATTAGGGAATTTCTTGTTTACAAGATTTAATGCAAAACACCCAAAACATGCTAATTCAAATTGCAAAATTGGTTCAAAGAGAAAGCAAAAATAAGGTAAACGACACCCAACTAGTTGAAAATTATAAAATACTCTTAAGAGTATTTTTTGGGATTTTTTTTGTTATCAATGACGATTTGATATTTCCTAATATGAAAAAATATGATAATGGGGTTGAGTAGTGGCATGTCCTGCTGTGTGATGGTAGTATAGGTGGGCTTACCAAAAAGTCAAGTGGTAATATACCATGGGGCGTGGGGCGGTTATTACACACGTAAGCCCCATTTTTTCTTTAAAAAAAAAAGTGTCTATTTTTAGCAAGCAATGATGTTGTTTATTCTTAACACATTTTCTTAATCCTTGAAAGGCAAATGAATTTTTAGAACCGATGATATTTGATTGTTGATAAACAAGATTTATTTGTAATGTTTCATAAATCAAGAAAATATGATCGTTGAAAATGGAACTTTAACATTATAATAAAAATCTAGTTCAGCATTTGGATTTCAAAAATTTATTAAATAATTATGAATTATGCCAATAGTTGGTAAGGATCATAAAATCAACACCTTGCTAACTTATTTATAGAGTGGCTATGGAACAAACATTTTTAGCCACATATATTGTTAAAACTAGCTTTCCCAACAAAATGGAAAATGATTTTATATATTTTTGTGTCTTTTGATTTATATATTTTTGGAAATATTTTTTCTCTAAACTAGTTTAGAAAGAAACCCTTTTAACCCCCCTTATATCTTTTTTTTTTTTAATTGTGAATTTTGAAAAATCAATCATTACATTGCATTTCTAATTACATCCTCCATTCTTACAAAATTTAAAGAAGATAAAAAAAATCAATGGTTATATCATCAATTAAATGTTTAAATTTCAAGTTATCATAGTCTTAAATGTTTGAATAAAATTAGATGTGCATGCTAAGAGCTTAAAGAACATGCAATCCAATGGTTAAATTTTCAAAATATATAGTAATGTTAATTTTTTTAGTGGGAGTTTGAAGGGTTTCTCTCCAAATTAGTTTGAAGAGAAACTTTGTCCTATATTTTTAATATACTATAGACTAATTTTATCTTTTATATATTTATTTATTTTGACTTTCAGTATATTATTTTTATTCTTGGTTGATCAAAAAAAATTATTCATGTTTTGGCTCCCTAAAGATAAAATCATGGTTCCATTCATGAGAAGACAAAAGACAAGAGATGAATGGTTATCCATTACCCTAGTTTGGATGTTTTAAATATAAGTAGGGGAGAAGAATAGTTATTATTCCCCATTGTTTGGATGTCTAAAGATTAAAATGGAAAGGAGAGAAATGTACACCAAAAAAAAGGAAAGGGGAGAAAATATAAGATGACATCAAATAAATTGGCAATTATGTTTTGAAAAAAAAAAAAAAGAAAGACAATTATGGATCTAGATCCTTCCTATTGAATCCTCTAACTCCCCTAATTTTTATTTAGATATAAGATAGGACAAATTTTAGCTACAATAGTGGTTGTAGCTTAGCCTTAAGCTACAACCTTACTCAATATCTTTTTTATTAAAGGTGAATTTTGATAAATCCACAATTGGATTACATCTTCTTCTTATATCCTCCATATAGGCAAAATTTCTAGAAAATTAAAGATCAATAGCTATATCATTAATAAATTGTTTAAATTGCAAGTTTTTGTAGTTTTTTTTTTTTTTTTTTTTTTTTGAAACCCAAGTTTTTGTAGTTTTAAATTATCCATAAAATATAAGCTTATAAATCATATAGTAAATAATATCCAATTGACACAAAATTTCACATGTATTAAGAACGTAAAAAACATGCAATTCAACGGTTAGACTTTCAAAATATGAACATGCAATTTAACGGTTACATTTTCAAAATATGTAATAATATTTATTTTATTGAGTAAGGTTGTAGTCTTAAGCTATAACTAATTTTGTAGCTAAGTTATGTCTAGATAAGATATTTGATATTTAAAAATCAAATAAATGCTATGTGATGCACATATAACTAAAAATGTGAGGTGCTAGTTAGCTCAACTATTAGAATCTTTGATGGTTGAAAAAGAGATTTGAGGTTCAACTTCCGCCTACATTAAAAACTGATTAATGTCTTGGTTTGATGATTGAAACTCTCACCATGAAAAAAAAAAAAAAAAAAAAAAAAAAAAACTAAAAATGTGAGGGAATTGGAGAGAATCATTTTAAGGAAATTATATCTCTTGTTTGTTCAATTAAAAGAAATAGATATAAACATATTATTATTATTTTAAAGTCAATAATTTTCTTTTCTTAATTATGACATAGAAAGATTAGAAGAGTTTACGCCCAAAAACGAAAAACAAAAGCCAATAATACGACCACGTCCCAAACTAAAACAAAAAATTCGGACAGCCCAAAACATTCGGCTCCTTTTAAAAGACTGGTTTCAATACATGTAGCTACGTAGGCAAGATTTAGGAAACAACCGGGGAAGTCGTACTTGAAAAGGATAGATAGAAATTGGCTGTTTTTACTTTTTATAGGATGAGTTTTGCTTACCTCTATTACTTTTTTAACTGGATATTTTTTGTTGTTTTAAATATACAATAGCAAGTTGTAGTGAGTTTTAATTTCCACCATTCATTTAGCTAGTGGGTAATGTAATAATTTCTCATTAAAAAAATGATATTCAAGTTAAAAAAATACTGGAGATATGCCAAACCCTTTTACAATATTCAAAGCTTAGAATTTATTTTAAAGAATGTACTCTTTAACAATCAATAACAAATCTTAACCTGCTTGCAAAATTGATCCCAAAAGCTGTGCATTGTGTTACACCAAAGAAATACTACAAAATTAAATTTGGATGTTATTTTTTTTAAAAGAAAAAATATTTAAAAATGAAAATTAAATGCACGTACTCATCAAGTAGTAGGGGTGGCAATTCGTGTTCGCATGTGAGATTCGTGTTCACATGTGAGATTCGTGTGTATCATATGAGTCAACACTAACCCACCATATTTATTAAACAGATCAAGATTCCTCAACCCTAACACAACCTATTTATTAAACGGATTCATCGTGTCAACCTGTTTATCAGATTTTATCAAAATGAAAAAAAAAAAAAAAAAAAAAGAATTAACCAAATTGAATTATGAAAAACCAAAAAAATAAATATTTTTAATATAAAATTCAGAACTAATAAGTAACTACATCACAAATAATCATTCAAAACTAAAACATATTTTAATATCACAAATAATTAATCATAATATGTCAATGAAAATAAATCACATCTAATAAGTTTATATACCTAGAGTTTGAAGGGTATATTGGTAATATTTCATTTAATTAAACGGGCCAGACAGGTCAATTGGGTTCCATGGAGTGGACATGAACCCAACTCGTTTATTAAACGGGTCAGTCATGTTAACCTGAATATGACACTAATCTATTAAGTTTTAACTCATAACCTGTTAATTTTGCGTCGTGTTAGATTCGATGGTCGTGTCCAATTTTACCACCTCTTCACACTAGTGAGCTTTTTTACTTTTTTTTTTTTTTTTTTTTGTTGTTGTTGTTTTGATTTAGTGATAAATGATAAATCATTAAATCCATGCAATTACTTATATTACAATACTCTTAAGCATTGGGTACTTTGGTATGGCAGGCCTTGGGATAAATTCAGAGAAAAAAATAAAAATAAAAACAGACAAAAATGAAAAATCTCACTAAGATTCATATTTAACTGTTGGAAAGTTTAATTTTGTATAGATTTAATATACTAGCAAGCAAAAAATTATTGTATCAGACCATGAGACTTTGACATGACATCATAAAGAATCATAGGATACCGTAAACATATAGAAATCCCATGTTGTACCAATATACGACTATCTGAATATCCTTATATCTTTTTAGAATGGTTCATTTTTTTTCCGAATCAATAAAAAATTCGCCCAAAACCGTTTAGTACACTCCCGTATAATTCGGTTTTTGTAATGTCTGTGCAGACGATGCCTACTCAAGGAATTTTCTATTGGTTTTCTTTGGGATGGTCCACCACATGACCAAGAAACGATATAAATACCCACTCTTTCAATTGCAATGGAAGCAAGCACAAAAGACCAGAACACACAGCTGATAATCCATTTCCATTCTCCTCCCCATCTCCCTCTGTTCCGAACATACCCGAATTCCTCGCTCAGTTCAGGATGGACAGCAACAATTTGAGCAATCTTCTTTCCGAA
>JARYZH020003459.1:0-10921 GCA_030021035.2 Notholithocarpus densiflorus | reverse complement strand
ATATGAAAATGCATGAAAGTGAAGGATTAAGACACTTACCAAGTGAATGAAACTTGATTAAGGCCGAAAAAATCCTTAAGGAAGAGGTTTGGAGTGAGAGAGAGAGAGGTTTAGGGAGTTGAAGAGGCTAGAGAGATCGAGAGAGATCGAGCAAAATGAGGTCCGGATCGCGCTGAACGAATATATAGAAGTTCAGTAAATCTCGATAGCTAGAGGTGTCGAGATTTAAGAGGGGTTGACAGATGCATCTATCGAGCAGGTGTCCAGAGGTGTCCACAGCAAAATGAAACTCGATGGATCGAGGAGCTATCGAAGAGACAGAAACTTTCTCGATGAATCGAGGAGCTATTGAGAAGTTATCGAGATTACGATAAAAAGGAAGCTGAAGAGCTCGATAGATAGCCAGGTGTCGAGGAGGTGTCGAGGTAGCTTAAAAGTAGTTTTTCAAGAAGAGAAAAACACAGACATGAATGCAATCAAACATGCAACACAACCAAGGATCCAAACAACATTTTGAACTCTCAAAAACATCTCTCAACAATACAAATGTTAAGCACAACGATCCCAAAACACACACACACAAACTAAACAAGTCTAACCAATTTTATATTTCAAAAACAAGTTAAGACAGTTTAGTAAGCATACATTAACACATGTAAACCTTTTGATGGCTAAATCACATTGTACCTGCACATGTATCAAGAGTAGCAAAGAATATTGCGTGTTGTGTGTGAAAAACATCACAAGATTGCATAAGTGTCTACTTGTTATGATGATTTGAGATATGAGAAAATCACTTTAACTCACACACAATCATAACTGTTTGATGGGGACTATCACCTTCAAGATACATCCTATAACTCCCACATCTCATAGAAGACACGTTTGCAATCATATATAAAGCATTTTGATCTTTTTGCTTTTATTTTTCTTTGCATATTTTTCTTTTAGGCAAATCATGCATGAACATATAAGAGATAGAAAAGAAATACCTAATGATGTTAAGCTTTTGACATTGTACTTTTGCTATGCTGAAGTATACAGATGTCATTGATATTGCACTTTTGATATGCCGAAGTATACAGATGTCATTTTATGATTGGCGAGCAACAGTGGTGAGATAGTTATTTATACATTTCTCTTAGAATTTTCTAGTACTTCCCGTCAAAAAGAGTGATACGAGTGTTAAGTACAAGAGACTACTTAATCTTACTCATCACAAACACAAGCCACAAAGCTCACTTGCTTAGTTGTGCATTGAGATGCTCATCTAAGTTACAAGAAATACAAAGTTTAGAAATCTTTGTTTCAATGGCCATCCAAGGTACACAAGTACCAATGTACACAGAACACACACTGTTTTTGTATTTTTCTGATTTTTCATTTTTTTTATATGAAAAACAAAATAAATAAAATTGAAAACAAACAAAAACATGTTAAACTAAGCAAAGCATAAAACTAGACTGACTCAAAACTCTAAAGCAAAACATACAAGTAACGCAAAACAAAAATACGAAGGGGAGAGAGAAAAAGTGACAGAATCACTTGGAGGCATTTTCCTTCCACACCTTGGAAGAACCTTTCTTTTGAGTGAACCCTTGAACCTGCGGTGAGGGAGAAGAATTGAAACCGTTCAAGTTCAAAAGGAACATGAGGGTTTTAAGAAGATCTCTAAGGGGAGCAAACGAGGATAGAAACTGATTCTGGTTTCCCGATACGATCATGTCGTTGCTCTATTAAGTGGCTAACCATTTATAGCAATTATGTCGAGTATGACCAGCTTCTCCACAATGATGATAGAAATGCTGCTTCTTTTGTTTAGATTTTTAAGAGTTAGCCTTCTTAGCCCTAGGGTTTTTAACTTCTTTCTTATCCTGCTTAGGGGGTGCTCCTAAGATAGATTTACCATTGTCTATATTCTCACTAGCTAAATCAGTTTTGACATTATTGTTCTCAGTTTCAACATTATTACTAGGAGGAACAAAAACAGTAGTACTTGTAGAAGCAATACTAGGAGAAGAGAAATCATACCCTAAACCGATCTGATCAAAAGCAGATTTCTGAAGACTGAGCATCTCATCGAGCTTAGCGCTTGAAGTCCTTTCCAGCTGAGCTCTGACTTGGAACAGTTCTGCCTCAAGCTTCTTGGTCTTCTCAGTCAAGAAATTGTTCTCAAATCTTAGTGCTCCAATAGTTTGATTGGCTTCATCAAACTTTGTAGAGATTTCTTCCCGCTCAAGCTCCACATCACTAAGCTTCTTGGTGGTCAACCTATACAACTTCTCATTCTTTTCTTAGACCTTGTATAACTTTGCATAGGCTGTGTGGATGTCATCTTGTTCATCCACCTTCTCGAACTTAGAGTATACCAAGTCCTCTTCTTCATGCATTTCTTCAATAATCCCCTCAGTAGGATTTACAGTGGCAGTGAAAGCATATAGGATTCCATCATCCTCATTCTCGGAATCATCCTCAGGTTTAGTGTCGCTCAATGTAGCAAGCTCAATGTAGCAGCAAGTACCTTGCTCTTCCCAATGGTCTTGAGATATGTAGGGCACTCTTGTTTCATGTGATCAAAGCCTCGACACCCAAAGCACTTTGGTCCTGAGGATACAGTGTACTGACCACCATCCCTAGCATCCTTTTTCCCTTTATCTTGACTCTTGAACTGTGAGGAACTGGATTGCCTACGGTCCTTATCGAAGCCCTTCCCATTGGCATTCTTCACGAACTTCTTGAATTGCCTTGTAATGTAGGACTTCATTTTAGAATCTTCATTATCTGAAGACTCATCAGTATCACTGCTCTTAGCCTTCAAAGCCATGCTCTTGCCCTTACCTGACTTACCAATTCTTGTTAAACCTAACTCATAGGTTTGCAGATTACCCACCAGCTCTGTCAAAGGAATCTTGTCAATATGCTTTGATTCCTTAATCGCGGTGATCTTGGCATGGAATCTCTTGGGTAGAGATTTGAGCACCTTTCTCACAATCTTGGATTCAGAATTGGTTTCCCCAAGATTAAATGCTGAGTTCACTATGTCCTTGAGCTTGTCATAGAACTCATCAAATGACTCATCCTCCTCCATCTTAATCTCTTCGAAGCTAGTAGTGAGCCTTTGAAGCTTCGAGTCCTTGACAGCTTTTGTTCCCTTATAGGTTGTCTGGAGAATGGTTCATGCTTCCTTTGCAGTTTCAGTGGAGGATATTTTCTTGAACTCCTCATTTGTGACTGTACTGAATAGAGCATTCAATGCCTTGCTGTTGAAGTTTGACGCCTTGATCTTAGCATCATCCCAGTCGACCGACGCTTCCTTTGGCTTGGTTCAGCCTATCTCCACAGCTTGCCACACTTTCTCATCTAGAGACTACAAGAAAGCTCTCATGCGTACTTTCCTATATGCATAGTTAATGCCATCAAATAAAGGAGGTATAATAAGAGACTGTCCTCTATTCATGACAAACAGGGGTCAATGAATCACACAGAAAGATTAACCCTAATCAAAGTGTGCCTGCTCTAATACCACTTGATAGGCCAAAAACATATTGACCCCTTGTGATAAATTAACCAATTAATTAGCCAAGTGAATTAATTAAGTTAATTAACATGCAATAAGCGTGGTAGCACAAACAAATCACCAATTAAACTAAGTATACAGCGAAAAATAAATTGACACGGTGATTTGTTTACGAATGGGGAAAACCTACACGGCAAAAATCCCACCGGACGATTTTAAGGTCACCACTCCTAAGAATCCACTTTTATCACAATAAGCGGTTACAAATAAAGGAATCTCAGTACCTTATACCAACCTACAGTTGAACCCTTACCCCAATACCCAAATGAATTTGTTCTGTAGTGACAATCTTTCCTTTTCAATTCACGGCTTCTAATACGTGACTAACCAATTGTGCGGATCCTAGTACGCAACTTGATCACCAACTTGAGAAAGTTGTTGGCTGCAAAGTTCTTCAGTTCATCTAGACGATAAAGATCATAAAGTTGCTTGGTTACAAAACCCTACGATGTATAAACACAGCAGCTTCTTTAAGAGAGAGATGAACTAGGGTAAATTCTATCTCCGGTCATAATTTGCTTGAACAAAACTTTGCTCAACACTTGTGCAACTTGTGTCACTTTTGACGGCCCTTAAAATAATCCTTATATATGTCTAGGGTTGTGAGAAAAGAAAACCCAAACATATAATCACGGATTGGATGAAAAACAATCCTAAACAACTGAACTTCATAAACCTCGACAAATACCCTATCTGTCGAGTTGCTGTCGAGTCACGGGATTCAGACAGCTCTAAGTCTCGATAGTGCTAGCTGTCGAGCTTTAATGAACAACACTTTTCACACTTGAATCTTGGACAAACTTGCATGGGTTTAACACTTGAACTTGAAACAAGGTTTCTTAAAACATTAAACACATTTTGGATCTACTCAAATACAAGTAAAGTGCGTTTTGTCAAAGAATTAGCCAATTACATAAAATAGTGACATATGTTCCTAATATGTGAAACACATATGTCCTAACAACTGGAAATATTGTTGTTAATTTATTGACTTCTAGGATCTTCATGCCGTTGTTAATTTAGTGCATTCTTTTGGCATTATATTATCTCAAACTCCTCCATTTAGGGAGAGGACGGATTAGAAAATTTACATTTCAATTGTGATTATCTTAATTATATTTGTTGACATCGCCCTCTTTAAGTGGGCATTTAGTTCACTATGATGTGCCCTTGATGTGATGCACATTACGATGATGTAACATTAAAATTTTTGGTTTATTTTATTTTTTCTAACATTATTATAATTTAAAATTACAAAATATATCACATCATTACAGCAAACCAAACGCCCCCTAAGTGATTGCTCCATCAACAAACAGCTTAAGATGGAAATAGGAACAATCTTCTACTCAACTTATTCCTTCTTTTCCTTTGTCTTTGGTACACCAACAATTCAGTTTTTTATTTTTTATTTTTTTGGTTTTCAAAAAGGTTAGTTTTTGTCGCACAATTTTGTACCTTTATATTCTAAACACAAAGAATATTTTTCATATTGTGTTTTTGAAACTTCAAATTATTGTTAAAATAATTGGTGTATATTGCAGGAAAAGTTGAGTTATATTGGAAGATGATGCATAAATTGATAAGAATTCTCTTTATGCTACCGGTATAATCAAATACGGTATTTTGGATACCCTTTTAAGCAATTGCATGCATTGATGTATGATTGAGAAGTTTTTTTATTTTTTATTTTTGTTCGAAGCAATGTTTGAAATTAAATGCAATTGATATGGCTCCACTATTTGCTATAGCTATTTTCACGAACATTGCCGTGGATTTTTTTTTGAGGGTAACCAATCTTTCACTTATATTCCTCTATTGTGTAGTCATATATTTCTCTAGCCTCTAAATCTTTTGATTTTAACAGCTATAGTCATGGATTATTCTCTCGAGTGTACCTTATCTCTCTTTCTCTCTCTCTCTCTTATATTTATTTGTAGTGTAGTCTTATATATATTTTGTTTTTCTTGATAATTTTTAGGTTTTGAATATTCTGATTTGCTAATTTTTATGGCCTTTTGAAAGTTTAACTTCTAAATTATTGGGTTCATTTTTGTAACATCTTAAACTGGTCTCTTATCTTTTATATTTCTTTATTGTGTAGTCATTCATTTTTTCAATAATTTCTGGCTCTAAATCATCTTATTATTATTTTTTTTTTTTACTTTTGGAAGTTTTGCCATCAGGTTATTTGATTTTCCTCTTTTTTTTTTTTTTTTTTTTTTTTTTTTTATTCTTTTGAGGTAACACTTATTTCTCTATATTTCTATGTAGAGTAGAGTAGTCACAATAATATATTTTTTGTTTTGTTTCAATAATTTCTAAGCTTTGTATATTTAATTTCTTTTATATTTTTAGATTTTTGGAAGTTTTAACATTTGAATTTTTAGGTTCATTTTTTGCAATAACTGAACCTGTCAACTATAGCAATGGATTAGTCTTCCGAGGGTAACTCCATCTTTCTCTTATATTTTTTCTGTTGTATGGCCATATATTATTCATTTTGTTTTGATAATTTCAGCTTTGAATTTTATAATGATACATTATACCTTTATGAAAAATTTTCTTGTGCATTGTATGAGATTAAGAAATATGAATTAAACTTAGTCTAACCTAATAGATTTTACTTTTTCTCATGTCATGTGTTAGTAATTGAGCCGAATTCGACGTGATCCATAGGCCAAATCATAGAAGCTTATTTATTAAAACTTATTAATTAATATATCATTTGTTTCATAATATATTATACATTTATGCAAAGTTTTCCCGTGCATTGCACGGGTTAGCGACTAGTTATTATTATTATTATTATTCATTTTTCTCACGTTCTAAGATTCAAAATTAATACTCAAGTTTAATATTTATCTATTCTCAAAAAAAAAAAAAAAAATATTGAAGTATTTTTAACACTTTTTTCAATTAATACTATAATTAATCTGCTTAATATTTCTTATGACATAGTCAATTTTTGATAGGCATTTATTAATTTTAATTCTGCAAAAATAATTATAATAAGTATTTTCAATAAACTTTTGTAAATAATATAAGCATTTAGAAAAGAATCTAGTCTTCTTATGAAAGATATTCACCCAATAAGCTCACTGCTTTCAATTAATTACACTTTTATTTTAAAGATTGGTACTGATACTTTTTTCCCCCTTCTTATTTAGATTGGTACTAATAGTTTAATATTACAAAAACGACAAGCCAATTTTACTACAGATGAAGGGACCCATTTCCAGAGCTTAGCCATGCTTACACCAAGAGATGAGCATTCACAGTTGGTAGTGTAAAATAGAGTTTTCTCCATAGAGAGTACTAAAGCTAGCCCCTGGACATGTGTTACTTCAATTTTTTGCCACCTAACCCTAACTGCAGCAACCCTTTTTTTTTTTCAACCTGTATACAACAAATCCTTGTACTTTTCTAATATACACAAGCACAGTACGTAGCTTGTGTAAAACATGCTTTTGTATTATTTTTGTTTCCCCTCTCTTGTGCACTCTCTCTCCTCTATAAATAATATAAATAGAGCTATTTAAATTATTTTAATATGATATATTAAAAAATGAAGAATTAGATTTACAGTGTGCTGTAAAACTGATTACGTAAAATAGAAAAAAAATAATGTTATGCCTGCCCATGCAAATAGCCAAATACTAGTCTTAAAGATTAGACCTCTATATATAACCCAAATACCCTACAAAGTTCTTGTCAAACACTTAACACAGCCTTCCTTCTAAGTTTGATTATTAAGCAAGAAAATGGCTGCTCACTCTACTTCTCATTCTGCTTCTTCTTTCCTAGTCATAGTTTCATTAGCAGTTCTCGTGATTTTCACTGGGAGCTCCTCTGCTAAACTCTCAACAAATTTCTACTCTAAAAGCTGTCCAAAGGTGTTTAGCACCGTTCAATCAGTTGTTCAGTCTGCCATTTCGAAACAACCCCGCCAGGGTGCTTCTCTGCTTCGCCTCCACTTTCATGATTGTTTTGTCAATGTAAATTCATCATTCCCTCTATCTACTGGGTTGCTCGTAGGCCTCCACTTTTTTTCATTTTTTTTTAAGGAACTGCATGCAACAAATATAATAGTGTTTATATGTAGAGTCCTTTCTTTCTTCCCTTCTTTTTTTTTTTTACCAAAATTAATGGCAAACTATTTTTCATGATATATGAAGGTGATAAGTTCCAATTGATGCAACAATATTTTTATATAAGGAAATTAATGTTAAAAGTATTACAAATTTTATTACTAAAAGTTTATAAATTGATATCACTTTAATAAGATAATAATATAAATGAGTGTTTGGTAATAGAGTATAGTTAAGTGTGTGTGTTTAACGGTACTTAGTTTGTTTATCAAAAAAAAAAAGTGTTTGAATTTTATTTGCCTTGTAATGTAATACATCAGTTTGTAAGACTCATATGGTAAAATTTGTAATATCTCTACTATTGCTCCTTTTGTACACACCGACACTAATTTTATTAGGTAACCATCAAAATATGCCATTTGGTATTTGGTGTCTAGTCTTGTTGCTATTCAAGAATCAAGAAAAATATAAAGTTGTTTGGAGATAAGTTACTTAATGAATAAAACAAGATTCAAAATATTATATTTAAATAACAATTTAAAAAAAAGAATTGAATCAATATAATTAGGGATGTCAATTTTGCCATACCCCACTTAACTTGCCCCTCCCCGCTTTGCCCCGCACAGGTTTTTTCCGTCCCGCAAAGGTGGTGGGGCGGAAATGGGGCAAGATTTTAACCTCACACCATGGGACGGGGTGAGGATGGGTTTAGACTTCTTAAACCCATCCCGCCCCGCCCCTCCCCATCCCCACCTCATCTCGTGTTGCTAAGGGGTTATAATTGTAAATTTTTCATACCTTAAAACCCTACTATTTAAACAATTATATCAATATTAGCTTATTTTATTCTACCTAATGTGGTTCTAACCTTTATTTTGTTGTGTTATACTATGAGTTTTTTTTTTTTTTTAATTGTCTTGTTAAACACTTGAATATATTATTCAAATTTTTTCTAAAAATTGATTTGATTTGATGGGATAAATTTAGTTGTAATTTCAAGTATATTTTTATTAATGAAATAAGTTTTAATTAAAAAAAATTGTACTAATTGTAAGGCAAATTAACAAAAAGTTGAGTTTTACGAGATAGAGATAGGATGAGAATGTTTTCCCCGTCATGCAGGGCGGGTACGAAGACCCCATCTTTGGGCCCTGCCCCGCCCCGCCCCACCCCACTGTCATCCCCAGATATAACCAAGATAAGATGGAACATGAAATGGCGTGATACATATGACTTGACAAGAAGCAAGTCCACATGCATGGCATGCAGAAGTAGTCAAGTGAGTTGATAAGGGAAGTCATAAAAAGACAGCGTCATTAATTTGGTGGGGGCTAAGCCCACCAGATACAGTTAGTAAAATCAATAATTCTACTAGAGTTTAAGGAAGTATGTGAACTGTGAAGTACACAAATAATTATATGGTAAACAGAGATTTTTCCAGCTTCATGAGTTCACGGTCAAATAATTCAAAGCTTCGATGTATTTTGCTTCTTGACAGGGTTGTGATGGGTCGGTACTCTTGGATGACACAAAAACTTTCACAGGCGAGAAGACAGCAGGTCCCAACAATGGATCAATTAGGGCATTCGAGGTTGTTGATGAAATAAAGTCCAAGGTCGAGAAAGAATGCCCCGGAGTGGTCTCATGCGCTGATATCTTAGCCATTGCTGCTCGGGACTCTGTTAAAATTGTGAGTTAATTATTAACTATGCCCTTAGAAAAAAAAAAGGAAACTTTTAAAAAATAGAATTAGTTTTTACACTGTAGATTGACATGCGTGTTGCTTTTTCTTTTTTTTTTTTTTTTTTTTTTTTTGCTGAATGACATGCTTGTTGCTTTATCATGTGATATGACACCTCTCTAATGAATTGATATTTTGTAAATTTAATATGAAACATGTTATATTTGATTTTGACAGTATATAAGTGCGTGTTTATTTGTAATAGAAAATTTTAATAGGATTTTTAGTAATATTTATAATAAATTGATAATAATTTTCTAGATATTACATTTTGTTCCTGTTTGATAGCGTCTATTAATTACTGGAAACACGTTGAACATTATGCAGCTTGGAGGGCCCAAATGGGATGTCAAGCTTGGAAGAAGAGATTCCAAAACAGCAAGCTTATCTGCTGCCAACAGTGGGGTCATCCCTCCCCCCACTTCTACCCTTAGCAATCTCATTAATAGATTTAAAGCAAAAGGTCTCTCTACCAAAGACATGGTTGCCTTGTCGGGTATGCCTCTCTCTCTCTCTCTCTCTCTCTCTCTCTCTCTCAGAGACTAAAAAATGGTGATTAGTTTTCTTTTCCCTTTTTTGTGTTTACTCTTTTTCATAATCAAATAGGTTTGACAAATAGGTTGAATTTAAATTACACTAGATATAATATTCATAAATGTTATAATCTTCAATAACTTTCTAAATAAACATATTTTATTACAATCCTATCATTAGACTATATTGCTTTTTTACACTCTAAACTTTTCATGTTTACAAAGTATCATTTAGAGAATGTTTAAATTTCACGTTTTGTTTTCTTTTTCACTATAGTTATGAAAAAAAGCATGAGTTAATGGAATGGATAATAAATGACAATCTACACATATAAAATTTGACAATCATAATAATTAAGAACACATAGAACCTATAATCAAACAGTACAAGTTACAAAATTTCAATTAATTTGTGTAATATTGACAAATAGTTGTACCAAAGGTAACTTGATCATATTCTAAATACATAAATATCTAATATGCTTTTTCCCCCTTCTTTTTTAAGATAAATTGTATGCTAATATTATAATGCTCCTCATCATTTTTTTTTATACATGATGGCAGGAGCCCACACAATTGGGCAAGCAAGGTGTACAGTTTTTAGAGATCGCATATATAAAGATAAAAATATTGATAGTTCATTTGCCAAGACTAGGCAGAATAAATGTCCAAAGACTACTGGCCTTCCAGGAGATAACAAGATTGCACCTCTAGATCTCCAAACTCCTACAGCTTTTGACAACTATTACTACAAGAACCTTATCAAGCAAAAGGGTCTTCTTCGCTCTGATCAACAATTGTTCAATGGTGGATCCACTGACTCATTGGTTAAAAAATACAGCCAGGATACTAAGACCTTCTATTCTGACTTTGTCAACGCAATGATCAAAATGGGAGACATACAGCCCCTCACTGGATCAAGTGGTGAAATTAGGAAGAACTGCAGGAAGGTGAATAATTAATGGGGGTAATTTTCTAG
>JARYZH020003458.1:0-10922 GCA_030021035.2 Notholithocarpus densiflorus | reverse complement strand
ATTAAAGTATTGCTTGTTGATTGGTTGCCTGAATTGCACTTATAAACACTTGGCATTTCGCTTACCCTTTGACCTGCTCGGTTGAAGGGAACGAGCCGAGAAATACGCTTCAATTACTAGTGATAGTTGTAAGAAATGGGTTTTCGCATGCTCGGTGGAAAGGGTCGAGTCGAGAATTAGGCCCTGACCTTAAAGAAAATTCTTTGAGATGAGTTTTACATCCACTCGGTGATAGAGATCTAACCGAGAAGCAGGTTTCTATCCTTAGAGAGTAACTTTTTGTATAAGGTTCTCACCTGTTCGGTGATAGCGATCGAACCGAGAAACAAGTTTAGAGAGTTTTTTTTTTTTTTTTTTTAAGTTAAGGTTTCCACCTGTCCGGTGATAGGGATCGAACCGAGGAACAAGTTTCTGTCCTTAGAGAGTTTTTTTAAGTTAAGGTTTCCACCTGTCCGGTGATAGGGATCAAACCGAGGAACAGGTTTCTGTCCTTAGAGAGTTTTTTAAAGTTAAGGTTTCCATCTGTCCGGTGATAGGGATCGAACCGAGGAACAGGTTTTCGTCCTTAGAGAGTTTTTAAAGTTAAGGTTTCCACCTGTCCAGTGATAGGGATCGAACCGAGGAACAGGTTACTGTCCTTAGAGAGTTTTTTAAAGTTAAGGTTTCCACCTGTCCGGTGATAGGGATCGAACCGAGGAACAGGTTTCTGTCCTTAGAGAGTTTTTTTTTTTTTAAGTTAAGGTTTCCACCTGTCCGGTGATAGGGATCGAATCGAGAAACAGGTTTCTGTCCTTAGACAGAGCTGGCTTCCTTCATATTTAGCGACATGATCAACAAATAAATAATAATATTGACCAGAATCAAACAAATAAACCTCATCGATACCATGTTATTTCGAAATACATATTTCCGTGCACAGATGATCATTGATAAAACCTCTTGAGATTATGGACATTCCATGGCCGGGGCAGTGGTGTCTCATTCATGTCTTCTAGATAATATGCTCCCGTACCTGCAATGGCCGTGATTCTGTACGGTCCTTCCCAAGTCTGGGCCAACTTCCCGGCGTTCGTATCCCACATGTTTCCCACAGCTTTCCTAAGTACTAGATCCCCGGCACTGAACTCCCTCACCCTAATATCTCGGTTATAGCGCGTTGCAAGCCTGTGCTGATATTCGGCTAGTCGTATAGCTGCCGACTCCCAACACTCCTCTAGCAAGTCAAGCTGCTACGTCATCAACCCGTCGTTTCGGGCTAAGTCAAATTCTGAAACTCGCCTACTGCACAAATTGACCTCAGTTGGTATTACGGCTTCTGCTCCGTATGTGAGAGAGAACGGAGTTTCCCCTGTAGACCTCCGAGGGGTCGTCCGGTATGCCCACAAAACCTTGGGTAATTCCTCGGCCCAGTTACCCTTTGCTCCCTCCAGTCGTCTCTTCAGCCCATTCACAATCACCTTGTTTACAGCCTCGGCCTAACCATTACTTTGGGGATACGCCGGGGAGGAGTACCTGTTCTTAATGCCAAGATTGCTGCAAAACTCTCGGAAAGCTCGGCTGTCAAATTGCAGCCCGTTGTCAGACACAAGGAAGTCCGGCACCCCAAATCTTGTGATTATATTCTTCCATACGAATTTCTTCACATCCACGTCCCGGATATTGGCCAGAGCCTCTGCTTCCGCCCATTTTGTAAAATAATCGACAGCCACCAGTACGAACCTTCGATTACCTATGGACCGAGGAAGGGGGCCGATGATGTCCATCCCCAAGTCCCTGACCAACCTGCGTAGCCGCTCGAGCTTTTCATACCTCTCTTCCCTTTGCCGATGCCCCGTGGCGCCGGAGACGATCTGTTGGGTTTGGTACGATCCCCCTCCAGTACCGGACCGTTCTCCCTCTTGACCGTGCGCTCCATCTTCTCGCTCCTTTTGCCTGCGCTTTCGCCAGCTAAACCCCTGAGTGGACCCTACAGATCCAGTTCCCGCTTGGCTCCCCGAACGTCTTTCAGACATGCTAACTGAGCTTGAGTCCCTTTAGAACCACAACGTTGTAGGAGATTCCCACAGACGGCGCCAATTGTGCGGGCCAAAAATGAGGCTGTTTGGCTGGGCCTTGCTTGGGCTCACAACTTACTTGTATAATGGGCTTGGATTTCCTACTTTAGGTCGTTCTCCACACAGAGACTCAATGAGATCACTTTTCTCTCCCTTTTTGTGTTGCTTACCCTTTCTATACTCTCTCTTTCTCTTCCAAAATTCCAACCCCCCTCCTTTCTCTAGCTTCTCCTATTTATAGCCAATTATTAGTAGGGAGATTATGATTACTTTCAAAACTAGTGCAATGAGTGATCCAATATCGCTGATTGTAAGTGGGTGTTTAGGTGGCAGTGGCTTTGGAAATGGTTCCCACTCCAGAAAATGTGCTCGGCGGCGATGTTTCCTAAGGAGCTGCCGGGCAGTCAGGCGTGGTGTGGCCGGACAACTGCAGACATTGCTCGGGAAGAACAGGGTCAACGTGACAAGGCAAGGCGCTCGGGCCAGTTGCCTATTCCTCGGCTTATGAATAACATCCTGCTCGGGCTCGCAGCATTTGGGGGTTTTGGCCAGAATCCCGGGCAGAGCGGAAGTTGGGCCATTGAGTCGTGCTAATGACTAAAGTTCAAGGCCCAATGGGTTTGGACTGCACAGGGCCGCACAGTATCCATATAGTATTAACAAACTATCAACTAAGATAAATACACAAAATCATTGTTTCTTAATACATTAAGATACAATCATCTACCAACAACGACTAAAAAACACAATAATATTATTTCTTAAGAGCACCAGCTATTGCAAAAATAATTTATTTTCACAAACCAAAAATTACTTTTGCTACTTTAATATAACATTTGAAATGTCTCGTATAGTAGTGTTTTTGGTATTTGGTGTTCTAAATACTAAATATTTAGCATTTAGAACACCTGATGCTAGTACTTTAATACTAGGTTGACTAGAAATTTTTATTTTTTATTTTAAAGTTTTGTTTTTGTTAAGTTTTTGAGTTAAGTAATTGCTAGTTGGGTTAGGCTAATTAAAAGGAAGGGGTCTAAGTTTTTGAAAGGAAGACGCAACTCTAAAAAAAAAAAATAATAACCAATAAAAAAAATCTTTTTTTTCTTTGAGTAGGGAGGCCCTGAGTTCGTTCCTGATAAAAAATATGATAACTTTTAATGGGAGGCAGAGTAAATTATACTACAGTACCACCCATTACATTACCACATACATTAAGACTTTAAGGACTATCCAAAAATAAATAAATAAGAGAGAGAGTGAGAGAGAGGACTTCAGGAATAAGAGAAATTTAGGCCAACATTTAGAGTCTAAGACCGAGGACCTCTCTATTTAGGCTGTGTTTGGAAGCTGTAAAATATTTTCCGGAAAATAAATATTTTCCGGAAATGCTAATTTACGGAAAAGGAAAATGTATTCAGGCTGTTTGGCTGTCTCGGAATTCGTTTTACGAAAAATCAATTCCGGTGTTTGGTTCGTTCAAACATTTTACGAAAAATGCTTTCCGTTTTACGGAAAATCAATTCCCATGTTTGGTTCGATCAAACATTTTACGAAAAATAGAATTCGTTTTTACGGAAAATCAATTCTCATGTTTGGTTTGTGGATCATTTTACGGAAAATATAAAACCACTTACAAATTCAAGCACCTGAATTACCTAGACAAACCTGTAACAGTACAAAACTAATCATCCACTTCAACATAAAAAATAATCATCCAAATTCAAGCACCTGCATTGCCTAGACATAATCATCCACATCAATCGTTCAGCACAACCAATACACCTCCATGGTGTACAAAAATGATACCTATTCGTGGTATCTGAACAGTACAAATACATAATTCATCAATTCTATCGTCCCAATAATACAAAAGACTACATATATAATACAATGATAGGTCAATACTAGTACTACAACAAAAGTTAATTCCTAAAGCTACCGTCACAGTCAACATGAAACAGACAAGTCAAAGTTATGAGAACAAAAAACCATCCAACCACAGCTTTCTTAGCCTAGCATTCTTGGCTAGAAATCCCCGTGTTGCCTTCTCATTTTTACAAAGATGGTCAAACGCAGTTGCGAGCATGTCTTCGCTATACCCATCCGCCATCATAGCCATGACCTCATTGTAAAGAGCTGTGAAATCCACCGGCCCGGTTGATTTCTTTCAAAGCCACAGCTATTTCCTTCAGTTGATCAGACAGATCAGTCAGCACACTATCATCAGCATTAGAAGGTGCACGCCCTCTTTTGCGGGACTTGGAAATTCCCGACCCAGTGGTGGATGACTCGACTGCATTCTTCCCTTTCTCGACCACACCTTCCTCCACATTGTCTGCAACAAACTCAGCACTGTCCCCATTGTCTGGCTCATTCTCAATATCCACATAGGACTTAGAAAAGCCACCTGTGGCTGTGTCCTTCCCCACAACAATGGCTAATTCATCATACATCTCAATTTTTTTGTTTAGATACTCCGCATGCTTTCGATGCGCCTGTAAGGGAGAAAGGAATGTATAATAACAATGCAATAATCACTTCACTCATAAATTCAATATTCAATTCAATATAGATGCCATTAAATGTTTTAGGTCAATGATAAACAAAAAAATTTGTTAGGGAACAGGAGACATAACTTATGATTTTGAAGATAAGTACAACAGAAAATACAATGTACAAATGCTAAGCCTAGATTTTACAATAGATCCGCACATGAAAGTTATATTTGAAAAACCTTATAAAAGCAATGGAATCCTAAAAAGAGTGACACTACTAAATTTCATATAAAAGGCAAAAACATATATTATCATCTATATTAAGAAAATATAGTTGGAAGCCATACCATGACTTCTTCTTGGTATGTCTTCGCGTCGCATGTTATCATTTTTAGGTTATCATCCCATTCAAAGCCACTCTTCTTTCGAAGAGTCTGAATAGTGGACCATATGGTCCTTAGAGTCCGCATCCAATTGTCAACATAGGAGGGGTGGCACTCAACCCCAAATTGGGTAGTTATCTCCTTCGCTACAAGAGCAAAGGAGCCTGCCTTGAAAGTGCTAGACGGCTTATTGCCCTTTGCAGCCTCCTGCGCAAGTATCCTAAGCATCATTTCATGCATGGGCGGCAGCCACCTGAACTGCTTGTTGCTGCTCACTTTTTCTTTGCCCTTTGACATTACTACATATGAAAATTGTATAATAAGAGTAGCATTTAGTAATTACACTCGGAATATGAACAACAAACCAAACACACATACAACCACGCTTATAAATGTGCACAACAGAATGAAACATGCTAACACTGAAAATGACAATGTAATACCATCAAATAACAATGAATGCTGAAAATACTTTTTCATTACACCACCAAAAGTCTATAGTAAATACATTGTCTTTACAAAAAACAGAAAGAAAAAACACATATTACAATCATAAAAATCTAAATAAAGTACTACTCTCCACTCCTGGTATAATCAGACTACATAGTTTGGCATATCTTATCTCTCTTAGCATTCCACGATCTACTGTCTTCAACGGACTCCCGATGTGATTGTGTTTCTTGTTGGGGGTCACTAGACTCTACTTGGTTCATTGCATCTTCCATAATATGATCATTTGGTTCAACCCCCATAATGTGATTATGAACCACACAACATGCTAACACTACCTTCACTTGGGTTTCAAAAGACCAAAATGGTTCTGCATCCAACACTCGAAAACGTTTCTTCAACACTCCAAACCCTCGCTCAATGGTAGTTCTCAATGAAGAGTGTCGGAGGTTGAACAATTCTTGCTCATTCTCAGGAGGACGATCACTAAACTCTTTCAAGTGATATCGCACACTCCGATAAGGTGACAATATTCCATTTTTATTACCATACCCATCATCACCAAGATAATATTTACCTACATATATTCAAAAATAAAACCAAATCACTACTATGCTTAGGAAAACGCACAATATTTATTAAACTAATAAACCAAAAGGGTGAAGTAATCGTATAATACCGTCGGGAATTGAAAATCCCCCTGGCCTAGCAAATGCATCATTTAACACACGTGAATCATGTGCACTGCCTTCCCATCCAGCCAATACATAAGTGAACTTTAAGTCAAAACTAATGGCAGCTAACACATTTTGCGTGATTCCATCTTTACGACCACGAAATCTTCCTTGTATTTCAGGTGGCACAGATGCACGAACATGTGTACCATCTATTGCTCCAACACAATCCTAAGTTTCAACAGACATAATGGTTTAAAATTACACAAATCTTCACAATTTACAAAAATACACAAGTTGCAATATTTACCTTAAAATATGGGTAGAACCTTCTGCTATTCCTTATCTCTGGAGGTGTATCTTCACTACGCAGTCTTATTAGAGCTCTATATAATTTCAGGACCTCTCTAAGGACGACCTTGAAGTATCTATGAATAGTCTCAGTTGATCTATAGATCCGACTACCCATTATACAAAACCTCACATTATGACCAATAATGTGTAAGAAAATGAACACTTGCTCCGTAACAGGCATGTGAATAGTCGAGCATACGTGCTCCCCCGCAATGAGGATGTGACATAAGTGGTGGAAAGCTATAGGCTTCATCCTAATTTGATTCACACAATTTCTCTCACTTCCATGCATAATACTATTTATGTGTTCCTCTCTCTCGGCTGCATGATTAACATAAGGCGCCCTAGGCAGTCGTCTACGTCTACGCCGCAATTTCCTTAACAATGCAACCCCCACAAGGAGGACAGATGCAACTGAGGCAAGAATTGCGGCTTTGGTTTTTTTCTTCATCTAAAAAATCATTCATATAGCATGGTGAGGGTGCTGTTCATTTTTTTCAAGACAAAAATATACAAGGTTATGCCTTGGCTTCAAACCTTGTCAATTGTATATCCAAAAAGTAGTTAGTACTTTCATTGTTACTATGGTTCGGTTGCATGCAAACAAACACAAATGCAGATGTAAATAGATCTGCTTAAGACATATGACCAAGTACCAGTGACTATAAATTTATAAGTTATGGGAAACAGAGACCTTTTTTTCTAGGAATAATATCTCTCTATTATTCCCCCCACAAACTACAAACACTACCCTTTAAACAAATAATGCATATCAAATAAAATCAATCTAAGCCATCATATATAGTTAATAGAAGCATTCAACTTTTGTATTTGATGATTAACTGAGCAGTATTACAGGAAAAGGTGAGGTCCGTGAGGAACATTCCAACTTCCATAATTCATGACTATTTCACTGACACACCAAATTCTAGTCAAGCTGATAATTTCTCATCAAGTAAACTAAAAGCAACCAAAAAAGACACAAACTTTAACTTTCTTTTCTTTTCTTTCATATTCTTAGCAACCAAACACAGACAAAAACAGAACACCCACAATAAAATAAATGAAACCCATTAATCAAAACAAGGAAAATTGATAATTAAAAAATGTAAATAAAAAAATAATTATATGAAGTAAATAATTATATGAATAAATAAATAAACAAATAAATAAATATATATATATATATATTGATCGGATCCGAGAGGGTGGGTCGGAGGTTGGGCTGTTTATGGGTTTGAGGGCGGGTCGGCTTTTGTTTTCTCTGTATTTTTGGTGTGTGGATCGGAGCTTTGTGGATCAGAGGGAGAAATGAGCTAAGAGAGTGGATCGGACTGAGAAATAAGGGTGGATCGGACTGAGTGCATGAACTGATGAGAGGGTGGATCGGACTGAGAAGTGATGAGAGGGTGGATTGGTGAGAAGTGATGGTGGATCGGACTGAGAAACTTTGGGGATCGGACTGAGAAAGGAGTATATGGATCGGACTGATGAGAAATGGAAAAGGGAAACTCACCGTGCGTGGAGAGAATCGACTGCGTGAGGGAGAGGATCGACTGCGTGAGGGAGAGGATGAGCGTTTGGCGTGAGGACGACCTTGGAGCTCGGTGTGACTGAGAGCTTGGAGAGCACTTGCTGCGAAGAGTGCGTGTGAGAGAGCTTCAGATGGAAAATGTTTGAAGTGAAAATGAGTCCGGAAATGGTTTTCACCCGTTGCTAGCCTATTTTACGGTCAAAGCTGAAATTATTTTCAGTTTGACCTAATTTTCTGGACCAACCAAACAGCCTATTTTACAGAAAAGCATTTCTGAATTTGGTTTGAAGTCAAAACAAACACACCCTTAATATTTAGAATGTACACCATGTCTTTCCCACTACTTTCTACCCGGGAAGTCACGTTTCTTTGACAATTGACATTATTTGATTATTACCAATTATCAGCTTTGAAAAGCTTACTTATTAGTAATTAACTAATTATCCAACACCCTCAAAAAAAAAAAAAATTACTCACTACCTCCCCCATGTACAACAAAACAAACATACAACCAAACAGACCGTCAGCCAATCAGCCCCAGAAACAACAACAGAAGAACAAAAAAGAAAAAAAAAAAAAAAAAGAAAAGAAAAAAAGATGCAGCAGCTCCACCACCAGTACCACCCTGTGGTCCTAATTCCCCCACTCCCTCACACACTTTCTTTGGTTACTTTTTCATGTTCCAACTATAATTCATCTCTCATTCAGTCACTCCAACCCTCACACCCCTACCCAACTGAACTGATCATTCATTAATATCTTTTTTTGCAACACACTTTTTTCCAACTTCTTCTCTCACTTTTTTGTTAAGAGTAAGACCATCATCATGAGTCTTGGTAAGGCTGATGGGAATTACCAGAGGATGGAGAAGCAACAGAAGGCGGTGAAGAAGGAGGCGATGATGGAGTCTTCTGATGAGGAATTTGAGAGTTTGGAGGAGGAGGAGAAGAGGCAAAAAGGGGTGGTGGGTAGTGTTGGTTTTGGAAATAATGGAAAGAAAGGTGGGAGTACTGCTGGGAATGGGATGAGGTGTTGTCAAGCTGAGAAGTGCACAGCTGATTTGAGTGATGCAAAGCCATACCATAGGAGGCACAAGGTGTGTGAGCAGCATGCTAAGGCCCAGGTTGTGCTTGTGGGTGGGATTAGGCAAAGGTTTTGTCAACAATGCAGCAGGTTTGGGGGGTTTTTTTCTTTTCATTTGTGATGAATTTCATGGTGTTTTGTCTTTGTTGTTGTTTGTTGTTGCTGCTGAATTCCTTCATGGGTGGGATAATTCATAATTGTTGTTCAATTGGGTCATTTTTGTTCAATTGTGTTGGAATTTGAGGCCTCCTAAAAAAAAAAGAGCTTGTCTTTTTGTTTTTGGCTTGTTAGGTTTTTTTTTTTTGGATTGAAAAAAAGGAACAATAAAATTTGCGTGATTAGGTCTAAAATTTGCAAAAATTTAGAAGGCTAGTTCCCAATAGCTGATCCCAAGAAGTTTGGAATTTAAGGCTACGGTTAGTTTAGTTGTGGCTGGTACGGTCCCTTTTTAAGTTTCTAATTTAGATCTTTCTAATGCAACTCTAGCTAGGCTAATTAGAATCTTCCAAACAATCCGTTAGAACAGTTTGTTGGTATGTGTATTTTTCATTTTATATTAAAGATGACAAAATGTTTGTTTCAACTTAGGTTGTTTTATATAATATTTTACTCATGAATTTGGCACTATGGTACCTTGAGCTAATGCAGTATGATAGGGTGTAATCTGTATATATATATTCTTGTTTAACCAGCTCTTTCTCTGTTCTTCTCAAAAAAAAAAAAAAAAAAAAAACCAGCTCTTTCTCTGTTTGAATTGCATGATTATGGTCATTAACAGTTCCTTAATTTTCTGTGCTTTGATATGGTCATATATAATTATATATTGTATTGGATTTCAAAATTGCTTTGCATTTCTGTACAAAGATAAAAACTTTCTATGTTAGTTTCATAATCTATTAAACGTTAATACAGATTGACACATGCTATCTCCTAATCTTGGTACAAATATATGTTTCTGCTTTGTATAACTTATACGCTGCCTTAGTCTTCCAATGTCCAAAACCAAGAACTGGGACTTTCCCTTTTCAGTAATTGAACAATATATTCATTGTAAATGGGGGGATATTGTGGTGCAGATTTCATGAGCTGTCAGAATTTGATGAAACAAAGAGGAGTTGCCGCAGGCGTCTGGCCGGACATAATGAGCGACGAAGGAAGAACTCTGCTGAGTCTCATGCAGAAGGGTCAAGCCGCAAGGGAATAGGTGGTAATCATCAGTTGAAGGATCTTGTTTGTGGACAGGTTGATGATAGGGGAAGAATTAAGATAACCATCCATGAAAATTCCACTTACAAGCATTTCCAGATCAGATAAGATCACCCCAACTATGCCTACTCTCAACAAGCATGCTCTCTCTCTTCTGTCATAGGATGCAATGATAATAACTTAGTGCTGTTGTGTACTGTGTAGTGTGGATTTACTCAAGAAATTTATTTAGGCTGAGTTCAAATGCCTGCGGCTTAGCAACTTCCATTCATGGTTCTAGAGTTGCTAATTGTAGTTGGAGGTATAGACTAGCCAGTACCTGGCTAAGCAATTTAACTTTGTATATTTTGCAAGGTTAGATTATGATTTGCACGTATTTTCCTTCCTTGGCCCTTAATTAATTAGAGCTTAATTTATCTTATCTATTATTTTCTGCTACTAGTTTGTAATGTGCTATTATATATGGTATGCAAAATGTATGCATTTTGGAAAGTGGGATATGCTAGAATATCTGAATACTCTATTTGTTTCTAAAGTGCATTTGGAGCATCTACGACTGTTTTAGCTACTCCATTTTCACCTTTTATATTTTTCATAGAAAGTATATATGTTTTGAATGGAATATGCTGCCTTTTCACTTGTTATTACACTGGTGCATAAGCACAATTTAATTACCTTAAAAGGGATAG
>JARYZH020003457.1:0-10924 GCA_030021035.2 Notholithocarpus densiflorus | reverse complement strand
ATAATCTATTTCAAATTATTGTTTTCTTAGTTATTTTTTATGTACTCAGTTTGTTTTTCCATAATGGAAAAGCTTGTTTTATAGTTTGTGGTTGCATTCCTGAAAATGTTCAAAAATAAAATAAATTAAAATTCAAGTATTTGGCGTGTACGGAAAATCACTAATGAAAATATGGAATTTGAATTGTTTCTTGCACTTGCAGGCCCTCACTTGAGCTGCCGTAGCCTAAGCATGCCAAGGTGGACAAGGGTGAGGAAGGAGGAGACACTAAGAACTGGTATGAGGAAGGAGGAAACACTGAGTACTAGTATGAGGAAGGTGGAGACTTTGAGGAGGGGTACATGGAAGGAGGAGATCCTGAGGAAGTAATGCCAATTGCCTAGTTGGTATGATAAATTGAGAGTTGGCAGAGGATATCACCTCTGTCATCATAGATAGGATGGCGAAAAATCTAGACGCAACTGAAACTAATTAGTTACATACATACAATGGGTTTAGGATCCATGACGCTTTGTTAAGCTGGGTTTAGTAAATATATGCCAGTTTATGCCTATTTGGGAATCCTCTTAGTTGAGGTTATTTATTTTATGTTTTATTGAACTGTTTTGATTGATAGAAATGATTTAAAATTTTTACTATGTGTTCGTTTATCTAGTTTCTTGAACTATATGAGTTGTCTTTGAATTGAAGAAGCATTTGGCATATCATTGTATGGAATGTCAGTTGGCATTTGGCATGTCAGTTGTTTTGAACTATATTTGTGCATGGAATGTGTCTGCTATAAATAAATAGCTAGAGAGAGCTTCTTAAATTGATTTTATCTTTTCTTTGTGAGTCAATGAATATTTCTGCTTAATTCGGCTTAATTAAACTATTATCTCCATCTAATTATCTGATCCAATCGTTTTTTTTTTCTTTTGAAAAGAAGCTCATTAACCTGTGGTGATACTGATATCTAAAATTGATAATGAGAAGCTTAAAAATTATGTTATAAAGTTAGAGTGAATAAAGAGATGCAAAATAGATTTTCAAATAATGATATGCAAATAAAAAATTTATGGCAAATTAATAATGTCAACCTCTGTTGGATTTCACGCAACAAAACTCCCCAAACATTTCAAGCCATGGTCTTGGAATACGAGGACATGAACAGAGAAAGGAATCGTCACCTGGTTTATCCTATATAATTATTTATCTATTAATTATTATTATTATTATATAATTATATAATTATCTTATTAATTATTGTTTTTAACCAACCAAATTTGAAATTGCTTATTTAGAATGACTGTGATAGTTAGAGCAACCACATCAGTCCGTGTATTTTACACATCCATTTTTACACTAAAAATCTACTTTTTCTATTTTACACATCCATTTTTACAAAACACCCATATCAGTTCATCTATTTTATCACCTCTTTTATTTAAATAATAAATTTTCTCAAATTTTTTATTATTTCCTCAACTAACCCCTTATTATACGTGCGCTCTCTCTCTCTCTCTCTCTCTCTCTCAACCCATTTTTTCTGATACAGCTCTCTCTCTATACCCATCTCTCTACCCATAACCCATCTCTATACCCATTTCTGAATCAACTCTCCCTCTCGGTCTATACCGATCCACAGCTCCCTAGCTCCGATCATCTCTATACCGATCTCCCTAGCTTCGATCCACAGCTCCGATCAGGCAAGCACCGATCTCCCTAGTTCCGATCCACAAGCACCGATCAGATCCGACCAGATCAGATTTGACCGAGATCTCCCTAGCTCCGATCCACAAGCACCGATCAGTTAGTGTATCTCCCTAGCTATGATCAGGCTCCGATTAGGCAAGACCCATACCCACGAGCTCCGATCAAGCGAGACCCACGAGCTCCGATCAAGCAAGACCCACGAGCTCTGATCGTTCCAGTCAAGCACCGATCGTTCCGATAAGCACCGATCTCTCTTTGTTGTTTGTTCGTTTGGGTTTGTTTGTGTGTGGGTGTGTTTGTGTATCTCTGTGTTTTTTTTTTCTTTTTTCTTTTGAGCAAGTGTATCTCTGTGTGGATGTGTTTGGGTTAATTTTCAGTTGATTTTGGGTTAATTTTCAGTTGAGTTTGGTTAATACTCTGTGCTAGATTGCGGTGTTTGGTGGTGGCGCTGGGTTTGGTGGTTGGGTGGTTATTCTGGCGCGCTGGGTTGTTGTAATGGTTGGGGAAGAGAAGTAGTTTGATAGACTATCCATGGACTGATGTGGGTGTTTTTTTGGCCAAAATGTGTAAAAAGTGCTGTTTTATGTATTTTGCAAGACTATTCATGGACTGATGTGGATGCTCTTACAAATCTTTTGTTAGAAGGACAGGGATTTCCTGCACATAAGCTTGCAATAATTCCTACAAACAGGGATAGGTGTCAAGAAAATAAAAAGACACAAACATGACCCATTTTAAGAGAAATCTATTAACCTTAACGTTAACAGCTTCTCTCTCTTTCAATCTAAACTAGACGGCACCATCCTTTTCTCTCCTCTCTCTTTCTCTCTCATCCCCCTTCCCCAGACCGACAAGAGAATCCGGCCACTGCACACGGCCAACCTCTCTCTTTCTATTCAAACCCGCCTCTCTCCTCTCTCTTTCTCTCTCATACCTCTTCCCCAAACTGGCAAGAGAATCCGGCCACCCACTGCACACACCGTTCCTCCTCTTCACTCCCTTCCCTCTCTGCCGATTCTGCACCATCCCCTCTCTCACTCTGCTGATGCCGCCCCTAATAGCCTTCTCTCTCTCCTTGCCATCGGCTAAGTGAGAGAGGGAATGAGGTGAAATTGACGAAGGGGGAAGGGGGTGAAGAGGAGGAACAGAAACATGGTCAGGTGAGATCAGCGGCCTCTATATGTGGCCGTGATTCTCTGGCCGGTTTGGGTTCCTGAGAAAAACAAAGGTGGAGCCGTCGTGGAGGAGGTGGATGAAAAAGGTTCTTGGCCGTGTGTGTTGCTATGGGTGCCATTTGGTTTAAAATCTAGATTGAAAGAGAGAAGCTGTTAACGTTAAGGTTAACAAATTTCTCTTTTAAATGGGTCATGTGCGTTGCACATGACCCATGTATATGTGTCTTTTTATTTTCTTGACACCTATCCCTGTTTGTAGGAGTTGCTATAGGCTTGTGTGCAGAAAATCCTTGTCATTTTAAAAAAAATGCATTTTTCATTGATTTTTAGTGCTTTATTTTTTTTTTTTCTAACAAACCAAATTTGAAATTGCTCATTTAAAATGATTATGATAGTTACAAATCTTTTGTTGAAAATACATTTTTCATTGATTTGTAGTGCTTTATTCAATTGTTTAGTCGTCCAAAGATATCAATTTTCCTACAGTGATTATTAATATAAAACATAGCAATAAATTTATAGTATTAGTTAATAATGGTGAAAGGTACTAGTTGACACATTATTTGTAATAGAGATATCCAAAATTTAAATCTCCTTCCTCCTCCCTCCTCCGTTGTAACTAATGAATTTAAAAAATAAATAATTAAAACAATGGTGAAAAAAAAAGATTAACCATAGTTAATGCACATATATAATCTATAATATATATAAAATTAAAGATGTTTGGATTTTGGTTGACTTCATAATATTGTGACACAAAATTATGAAGCCTTACCATTTTACATGTCATTATTCTCATATATATGTTTTAGTTGAATTTAACTTCTATTCCATAATTAAACCCAATAGAAGATGAGTAAGATTTAGGTACAGTATTTAGGTGCTGTTACTTAAGTTTCTTTTTTAAGATTCTGTCATATGAATTTTTTCTCATGGGATGGAAGTGTATTTTTTAGTTAAGTAGCCACATGGCTGAATCTTAAGAAGAGAACCTAAGGAATAGCACCTAAAGTACTGTACATAAATTTTGTCCATAAAAGATTGATCTTAAAAGAATATATAATTCCATATACAAACACAATCATAATAAATATCTATCAATAACTTATCATAATTATCAAACTTACTATTAATTTCTCAACTTTCGATTCTAAAAAAAAAATCATATTTATACAAAAGAATGAGTTCCATGATATTAACAGAATATAAGGGTTTTCTAATCTTCTATAAATAAAACAGAATATGATCGAGGCTAAGAAAAGAAGGTTAAAAAAGAAAAAAAGAAGATTAATTAAGTCGTGTAATTAAGACAGTTCAAATTGTTAAGAAATTTACCACGTTGGCGCCATGCAATACTGCATAGGGACAGGCAACAAATTTACCACGTCCTTCTCATGCAACAACGCAATGGACGTTTGGCAATCATGCTGTGATAGATACTGATTATTAGTTTCTTTACAATGTGTAACGCAAAAATGCAACCCCGCCTCTCAAATCTCTTTCTCAAAGGCCTCCATCAGAGCATTCACAGCAGTGGTTGTAAAATTTTAGCTATTTAGCTACACAAAAAGTCACTTTATTTATTTTACATACACACATGCTACAGCAGTGGATCTATTTTAGCTTTTAACACAATAAAATAATATAAACATCACAATAAAATAATATACTCAATACAATAAAATAATATATCCTACCAAAATAATATATCCCACCAACAGATGCAGCCACAGCCACAACCACAACCACAACCACAACCACCATCAACACCACCATCACAGCAGTCCACAATAGGAAAAAAAAAAAAAAAAAAAACCCAAATCTCCAATCTTTTTCCTCACAACCACAGCCACAACCACAACCACCATCAACAACACCACCACCACCAGTCCACAGCAGGAAAAAAAAAAAAAAAAAAAACCCAAATCTCCGATTGGCGGCGTGATACAACCATTGGCGGCATGAAAGAACAATATCCACAGGCAAGCACTCCAATCAGCGGCGAGCTCCATGAGTTTCCCAGTCAGGCACTTTGATCAGCGGCGAGCTTCGTGGGTCGGTGGATCGTGAGAGAGTGAGCTTGAGAATAGAGAGATGGGCGGCAGCGGTGGATCGGAGGCTTGGGAGGCGTGGGCCAGTGGATCGGAGACGTGGATTGTGTGTCGGCAGAGGCTTGGGTCGGTGATGTTGAGGCCGGCGGAGGCGTGGGTCGGAGGGTCGGGGATTGGGTCGGCTTGGGCCGGTGACGGAGTGACTGAAAGAGAGAGGCGAGAGTGACAGAGAGGCGAGAGTGACTGAGAGAGAGGAAGAAAGAAAGAAGAAAGAAGAAAGAAGAAAAAGAAAAAAGAGAAGCCGGAGAGAGAGTGAGAGAATATGATTATTTTAATGAGAGAAGAGAGAGACTGTAATAAATTTTTTTTTTTTTTTTTACCTTTGAGCTACAGTGCACATCTAAAGATAGATGTGCACTGTAGCTGAACATCTAAATTTTTTGCTTATGCCTCCACTGCTGCAGCATGATTTTTGTGATCAGTGGTGCTAAAAAATAGCATTATAGCTATTTAGTACTACTGCTGTGAGTGCTCTCAGTACTATAAAATGCCCTCAATTTCCACTCTAGCTACTCTCACCACCATTGCACAAAGATGTCTACTAGTATTTACAACAAGCTATTGCTAGTGTTTCTCCTTGGAGCAGTACTACTAGCTCTCACCACTCCTTCTCTAGCTCGCATTCTACCAGATTCATGCCTAGAGAAAACTGCCGAGGAGAAAATGCAGCACCCTGAATGTTGGGTTTGGGGTATCATGCCATTGCCACAAAGTCCTCCTGACCAGAATCCATCGCCACCGGGTCCTCCTCCGGAAGAGGAGCCAGCGCCTCCTGCCGATGCTGCAAAAGAGAAGCCTGGATGTCCACCAAGTCCTTACAGCCATGATTAAACCCATATATACCATTTGTTCCAATTAAGTGACCCTAAGATTTTATTATATGTGTACGTGCATGTAATGTGACTCTTAGAAAGAAATAATATAGAGTTGCTTCAATTGATGTTATCTTTTATTTGGTGAGTCTATGAATATTTATGCTTCGTGAAATAGTGAATTTAATTTTTTGACTATAATTTTAACATTTTCTCTCATATGTGAACTTCAACTCTCACTTAATAGGTGGAGGCTAACATATGAGATTTTTATCATATAAAATAAGAAGTAGAGTAGAGAGATAGGGATAAAATTCAAAACCTTCTATTATTATACCATGATAATTACTAATTATCCTAAAAACTTATACTATTAAGAAATTTTGAATTATTCATTTAACTACAATTCTAACAGTACTTCAGCTTAAACTATTATCTTCATCTGTAGTTTGGACCCAAATTTGCTTGTGTGTGTTTGTTAAATTCTAGGTACAATCATGGTAAATTTGATTTAGTTTTTGGGTTGAATTTTGAGATGGAGATTGATAAATTTGATTTATGTTTTGGTGTTTGGTTGCCAAGAAAATGCAGGAAAAGTTGGTATTTTTTGTTTCTATTTTTAAAATTGGGAAATTAATTTATTTTGGATTTTTTTTCCAATTTAAATGATGACATGGCATTTTTAAAAATATTTGTTATTATTTTATTAGTCAAGTTCATGTAAGTTTCAAGTGTGCCAATAGTGCATTTGTGCGTCACCTAGGTATTTTTTTTTTAATCAATTAACAGTATAGATCAAATTGATTGCTACAGAATATAGAAACCAAATTCACAGTGACCCCAAAATTGTATTTTCTCCTAAAAAATTTAGAGTAAATTACACCAATCTCTATTGAAATTTCACAAAATGACACTCTCCAAATGATTCAAGACATGACAGTTTCCCACAATATACGCTCGGTTTAGTTGGAGGATGGAACATGTTGAAAGGATAGAAAGGTGAGAAAATTGAAAATATCTTATTTTTTCATCACGTGCATTTGATATGGGTGATGGAAAGTAGAAGAAAAAGGATTAATATACTATTATACCTTTATTATATTGTAAATTTTTTTTAGAGGGAGTTTCAACCTATAACATTCGCTTCTGATGATTGCTTTTTATCATCAAATTAAGACACCAATTGGTTTTTGGTATAGGCGAGAATCAAACTCTAAATCTCTTATTCAATGACAAAAGACTTTACCAATTAAGTTAACTGAAACTCACTTATTATATTGAAATTCGAAACAATGGAATGTGGACAATTTTATAATTTATTATTCATGATCATTTCTATTTTCTTTTCTCCTCAATTCAGAGAGGAAAAAAAGGGTAGAGCCAGGTAGAAAACCCCTCATCTCACCTTTTTTATTTTTTTATTTTTAAATGTGGATCCAATGTTAATATTTTTTTAAATGCAATAAATTTGTTTGTAACCTCAACTTTGACTTTTATATGGCTTCGGGTTCCTATGCTTGGAAAATTATTTTAAAAGGAATAGATGTCATCCAAAAGGGCTCATTTGTCCAAGGTATTAACCATTGAACTGGTTGGCTTCCTTGTGTCATCCATGAAATTTATATTTTATTTATTTTAATTTTACGAGATTAATAGTTTTGTATTTAATTTTATCACTATTTACTTAATTGTATTTTCTAAATTTATTTGTGTTCAAGAATTATGCTTTTACATCAATAAATGTGAATATGAAATTTGTAAATTTATGTTAAAAATGATTTTTTTATAATTAAAATGCTTTTTATTTGAAAGATTAATAAAAACAATTTTTTAAAGCTTGTTTATATTTTATTATTTTATATTCTCTCTATAAAAATAACGAAAATTTATTTGAAAATTGTTTAATTTTTTTAGGGTAAACTTCCATATTCTTACACATTTAATTCATTTATTTGTATTTAACTAATATTAAATTAATTTTGATATCATCACATTTCGACCTTGGTTGAACTTTGATCTGACCTTCAAAACCTTGAACTTCTCCATTTTCCAGTTCTTTGAACGGTCTAAGTTTAAAAACCATGCTTATGAGTAGAAACAAATATAGATAGCCACAATGGCATGTTTAACTCCTTGTAAGGATTTGAAAGTCCATTGACTAATTTAAAAGCAAGTCCCAAAGTCCCAACTTAGAAGTAATTTTTTTTTTTTGGGTGAGAAAAAGTTTAGTGCTTATTATTAAGGAAGACTATTCAAATCAATCTGCAATACAATAATAATGTCTGGTGGTACATCTTCCATACCGACTTACTAGGGGAAGGGAGAAGAATTGCTCGTCATGCTAGTAAATGAACAATCTTATTACAAATTTACAATGCCATGAGAATAAGTGAAAGCTAAGAGATGCGAGGCAAGGTATTGTATATCGTTTGCGGTGTCCATATTGGGCCAAAGAAATGCTGCCGGTCTATATTATCAGAACCCAGTTCCAAAGCAAGTTCAAGTGCCCTTCGTGCCGCCAAAGTTTCCACCTCAATGACTAATGTATTGTAGGCAACTGTATTTAGCTGGGACAACGACGCCATAACTAGACCCTCAGCATTTTGGATCACAACTCCAAGTCCTGCACTGCTATCGTCTTCAAAAATGGCCCCATCGAAATTTACCTTGTACCAAGAAAATTCAGGAGCTGTCCAACAGGTTGCTTGCCGAGCCGAGGGGGAGAGGTGAGCGGTCCAAATTTCTTTCCTTCGCCTAAGCCAAGAGCTGTCCTAGGGATGAGTCGGTTTCCCAAGTCTGAGATTATTACTTCCAAAGAGCTTAGATGACCGTGGTAAACAATTCCGGATCCCTGCTTTCATAAAAAATAAAACTCATAATGTCAATGACGAAGCTCGTGCATTGCCTGAGAATACCGTGGTTCCATGGTGGAATTGAAGTCCAAAAAACCTCCAAAGCTGGGCAGCGATATAGAGCATGAACGACAAAACGACGACGGTTCCCATGTTTTGCTTAAGGTAGATTCGCTTCCATGGTCCAAAAGATTCATTTCCGTGCTTTTGAGTTTTGAGTTCAACTTTAGCGTTCGGAGCCAGAAATGATGATCATAATAATAATAATACCGTGAAAAAAATGGTTTATACAATCAAATTCCTTCATCCAATTAGACAATCTCTCACTGTAATAACCTCCACTTATCTACCATTCTCTCATTCTAGAAAGTTCTGTAAGCCTCTCTCTCTCTTTCTGTATTGGGTTTTCACTCACAAAATTTGAAATTTTTACTTTTTTTCTTACATTCTTTTTGTACCATATTGCTTGTTTAGTAGTCTATGCCAAATTTGAGCCTTCAAAGATGTCAATGAAGGGCCTTGAACCTGTTCTTCGCAACAATGCCTCAACATTTCATTCTAAATTATATACACAGAAAATATTTCTGCTTTTCAGGTAGGCAACTCTTACTGTTTTATTTTAATTAATTAATTAAATTTTGCTCTGTTTAGATATTAATTTGTTTTATTAAAAAATCTTGTGGTTCTGTAACTGGGTTTTTCATATTGAAGGCTTAGGCTTTGCTTAATTAACAGTTGGTCACATTGCATATATATTTGAATTTGAACTTAAACGTGGGTGTGTTTCCAATTCAAGTTTTTAAGTTGAAATTACCATGTTTACAATCTGAAATGTGATGTTTTAATGGTATGATATAGTTCTCATCATGGAAGTTTGCCTTTCATTTTTGCGCGGTTAGATAGTGTTTGTGTTCGTGCCGGGATAATAGAACTTGTAACTTATGCTAGAGTATTCTGTTCCATTCTAATGAGTATAAGCAAACTTTCTCTGATTTCCTTGTTTTCATCCAATGAAATGTGATATAGTCCGCGCCTACTTGAAAGAATTGCTAGGCAAATTGTTGGTAAGTTAGACACACCTAATAGGTTTTGAACCCATAACTTCACTCTCCATTTTACAAGCACTTAAAACTTGTAAGAGGAGAAGGTGCAGTTGAGCTAGAGATCATTAGCTGGAGAAATTATACAGTCCTTTGGTGGACAAAGTCACTTGTCCACCATTCTACTAAAAGACTCTCACTTGTTTAAAATTGCTGAGTCAGTAATCAGTTTTTGTTTAAAAAAATTTTCTAACTCAGCAATTTTAAACATGTGGGAGTCTTTTAGTGGAATGGTGGACCACATCACTTATCCACCATGAGTACCTTATAATTTCTACATTAGCTGGGAAGGGAGTTTCTTTTAAAGTAAATGGTTTTACATTATGAGATAGTCATGATTTGATTGTTTATCCATATATTTAGTGTGATGCTGTTAATTTAGGGTTTGTTTGGTAAAAGAATTTAAATACAATTTTTTGTTTTTGAAACCATAAAATGATGAGTTCTACACTTGAGTCTATTAATGTTTGGTTGATATTTTCTAAATGCAGTTTTCATAAAATTATTTTCTACATTTCCTATTCAAAAACAAGATTTTGAACAAGAAATGTTAGGAACACAGTCATTAAATGCCTATGTAGCATTTCTCTAACGAGTTATTCTGAATTTTTTTTCAAAATAACACCCATTTTCAAACAATTTCTTTAGTTAGCATCATTTCCAAACTATTTAAGAAACTAACATCTCGAGTGTCTTGGACTCGATTTCACTGTAGCAAATCGAGTATCAAAGACTCAATTTCTATGAAAATCAATGTGGAAATTGAGTTTCTAAGACTCGAGTTCCACAAATTCACAAATAAGAAAGTAGAGATCACAAAGAAGGCGAATCAACAAAGAAGAAACAAACAACAAACCAAGATCAATAAAAAACGACAAACCCACTCCTCTGCTCTTTAAACTTCCGTGGCTGAGCTTCTTGGTTCTTCCTCCGACCATCATCGCCACCATTGGCGGTGGTCCGATCTCTAGCTCATCTCTCTCAACCCGGACCAAAACCATTTTTGTGATTTGTGAGTTTGTTCCTAAAGTGGGTGTGGTTTCTGCCGTGGGTGGGTGTTTGTGGGTTTCTTTCTGGGTTTTTGAGGTTGTTCTTGATTTGGTCTTTGTGGGTTTGTTCTTGATTTGGTTTGGAGAAAAGGTTTGGCCTCTGGAGAATGAAGAACGAAGGAAAAGGAAC
>JARYZH020003456.1:0-10925 GCA_030021035.2 Notholithocarpus densiflorus | reverse complement strand
TCCATTATACCATGACTTCAATAATTATAAATGCAGAAAATCAAGATGGAGGTGATTAGAAACTAACTTTATATAAAGACCATACAACACCACTCCAAAGGTATGAGAGAAAACCCATAGGAACTCATGTTTTCTATATTTTTTTGGTATTTGTGAGTTATGTCGTAAGTTTCAAAGAAGTTTATGCTAGCACTATACCGATACCACTTTAATTGATTGAGTGTTATCTTCTTACAAGTCTTCCAAAGCTCACGTTTGGATGAGTTGCTCACTCTGGAGACTCTTCACCGCCAACTAGTATTGTTAATTTGTTAAGCATTTTTATTCTCGTGCATTGGTTAGTTGTATTGTTAATTGGATCTGATAAGGAGTGTTCTAAGGGCATAGATTAAAGCAGCTCATTTAATAATATGATGAAGTTTTAAAGAGATTAGATAGCTCACTTAATGGAATATTTTGGCCATTTTATGCGTAGTAACTATGTTAAAATCCTAATACTGTCATTTGTCTTTTTTCGCTAAACAAAAGGGGGGACGAGGGCGACCATTGTAATTCACCCCCTAGGTGTAACCATAGGGGCACCCCCCGCTAGAAAATGTTGAATTGAGTCATAGCTACTGACTGTGGTCGAGGGTGACCACAGACCTCACCCTAATCCCATGAGAGAGCTAGAAGTTTGGGCTGGTTATAAGCAGAATCTCACAGTTCACCCATTGGGACTCGAACATGGGACCCGGTGCTCCCGCATTCACACCAAGACCGCTAGGCCACCTCTCTCGGCGGTATACTGTCATTTGTCTTAATTTAAATGTGTTAAATAAATTTTATTTCTTTATTAAGCTCAAAAGTACAAGAAGAATGACATTAACAAATTACAAGATCATTCGAGTATCTTCACGATACAATTACTAGTGATTTTTGGATTGAATGGCATATAAAGCTTCATAGGTGGATGAACTTGGAGTATGGTCCTCCTTTTCTATAATAATTGATGAAGCTCAGAATCAACCTCGTCAGTATGCTCCTCGTCAGTGCCAATGGACGAGCTTTTATAATTGTTGAGGAAAAAAAAGAGATAAAAATAAAGGACACCGAGGTGGCGCCAGCCAAATACCCTCCGATGCTTAAGTCATATAAACTCTAGTATAAGTTTTGTAATTGAATGTTTTTTTTTTTTTTGGGTCCGTTTTACCTAAGCTTGTTGGCTTTATATAGCCTAGCCTTGAGTTAATGCGTTTGCTCATTGCACATGAGTGATTTATAGCATTGATTGTAGTGAAGTCTCTCAGTGAATAGGGATTTGTAATGCCCAAACGGCTCATTAAGGCCATTGTAATGGCTCTCCTGTCGTTTCCCATCTTTAAGAGGTTTAATGGAGTTTATTTCTGTCTTTAATATGTCTATTTTCGTCTTTTCGACTGACGATCAGGATGTGTTTACGAACATCCATACTGATGGACAACTCATTTACTCACATATTCGTCAGTTGCCCCCCTATTCCATTCTCGTCTATGTAATGGACGAGAATTGGAATACGATCGGAGGTGACGGTTCGTATCTCCTCATTTCTCGAAGTTTTCCCTTTTGCAATAAATACGATTCAACCTCCTTGCCAGATGACGAACACGTGTCCTTGTTCTACTTGCAGCGTGTGCGAATTTTTCTCGGTATTGGCGCGCCTTAATTTCAGTTTCTCCTTTTTTAGAAAAAATTGTTTCCTCTCCCTCTGCCTTATTTTCTCTACGCTTGAAGCTTCGAAGGATTTTTGAATTTCAAAATTTTTCCTGGTAAGGTCCATCTTCATGCTTACTTGATGATTGATTTTGATTTCTTTAGTCAAGAGTTCCCCTTGATTTCTTTTTTCTTTGCCAGACTAGGAGTTTTCTTGAATATTCTTCTCGTCGGCGTCCTCCAGGTAGGTCTGTTTGTGTCCTGTTTTACCGCCTTCAAGCCTATTCTACTTTCCCTTTATCTCTTGATTCACCATTCCTTGATTAAACACCATTTAAGGATGACCACTGTAGAGTATAGGGAAGGTGATGTTAGGTCGAGTGAGTTAGAGACAGGGTTATCGTCAAACGCTGAATCCCTAGGTAAGGTGGTTGACACTGCTGCGTCGAAGTTACCTTCGTCTTCTTCTTAGCCCCCTTTGCATGCCCTTTCTGAAACTTGTTCCTTGAAATAGAGTCATTTGAACGGGTTTAGGAAGAGATTTCAATTTCCTAAAGGCACCTGCATTTGTTTGCCCCGCTCTGGCAAAAAAGCTTGTAGCTTTGCCCACGGGGAAGTGTGCTTTTATGAAGCAGATTTCCTATGTGGTCTTCGCTTTCCCGTCCACCAATTCGTTATGCAACTTCTTCATACTTTCCAAATTGCCCCTGGTTAACTCGTCCCTAACGCCTAGAGGACGATTATAAGTTGTATGTCGATCTGGGTGTCTGCTTGTGAGGGAGATATGATAACGTTGAACGAGTTTTTGTATTTGTATCGCTTGAAACCTTCCACCCATCATGGGTATTTTGAGCTCTTACCCTGGGATAGAAAGTCTAGGGTTGTTTCTGGGTTTCCGTCATTCTTTCGTGATTGGGAATCACGATATTTTTTTATTTTTGGAACTGGTTGGGAAACCGTGTCTAACGACTTTTGGGGTGAAGTCCCAAGATTACTGTGGAAATGGGAAGTCCCTGCACTTGGTGCGTACTTTCATCGTTTTTCTTAACTTTTCTTTATATCGCTATTGCTTGCATAACACTGTTTATCTCCTGAATTTTGTAGTTTCTGATCACCCTGAGTTGGAAAATCAATATCGTGATCGAGTTCGTGTAGCTCTTGCTTTTGCTCGCGAGATTAAAGATTTCAACGACTTAGTTGATCCTCGTCATTTGTTTGATTGCTGTCTAGGACCCGAACCTTCAAAGTACATGTTAGAAAAAATTTGCCGAGAAGAGAAAAGTAAGTTCGTCCTTGTAACTCTTAAAGTAAGTTCGTCTTTGTAGACTTCTTCGCTATTCCATATGGTTACTCATCCTTCTCTTTTGGTTAGCAGAGATGGCCACTAGGCATAGCAAAGAGAAATATGCTCACATCAAGGGGATGAAGAACGAATCTCTGTCTAACCTTGTTACGGACTCGAAGAAACGTAAGCTGAGTGATGAGAATGGTGACACCATTGTTCCCCCGTCCATCTAGATCACCCCGTCTTCCCCAGCTCCGTTTCTTGAGGTTACGGCCTTTACTCCTCCCACCACTCGCTTGAAAGGAAAAGGCAAAGCTGGGAAGAGTGTCTAGGATGACCCGGCCACTGCCCTTGGTCGAGCTCACAACGTGGTTACAGATGATGAGCTCAAGGGTTTGTCGTCCATTCCTTCTCATGAGCTGGTTAGTCGCCACATTCACAAATTGGTGCAGGTATACTCCTTTCCTTCCATAGCATCTTTTTGTACTTATACATATATATGTACGCATATACGATTTTGACTTTTTCCTCATTCCTTCCAGGTCCTCGAGGAGTCTTTGCGCTTAACGACGGATTACCTTAGTGCTGAAGAGAAGGTCGTGGTGGTCAACTCCAAGTTGGAATCTGTTGAGGCAAAAAGCTCAAAATTGAGGAATGATTTGATTGTCGCCATGGACAAAACAAACAAGGCAAACGAGAAGATTAGGGAATTCAATGAAGCCTTGCGAGTGGAGAAAGCACTCGTCGTCCAGAAAGATGAAGAAATCTAGGTTGCTCTTTTGAGAACTAATGCAGAGAGAGAAAAGGTTGTCTAGCAGTTCATGCAGTTTGACCAATTTTCTAACCTCCAATTCATTTAGTATTTCAAGGGCTTTGAGATTCTGCGAAGATGGACGATGAAGCACCACAGCTTGGCCATGGACTTCTCTAATCTTGATTTCGAGAAGATTGACACTGAAATTTTGGCTGGCGAAGCTAAGGAACTAGAGGAAACAAATACTGCTACTGCTACTATTGGAGGAACAGACATCGGTGAAGTTGGGAGCTCAGACCTAGGCAAAAAGGACGGGGTTGCTACTCCTGTTGCTGAATGATCCCCCTCCCCCCTTTTTTTTTTTAACTTGGCTGCCCCCTTGTTTTGGGGCTTTTAACTTTGTTTTTGAACACTTATTGCCTCTTTGTTTTGAGGCTTTTATTTAGCTGCATATCTCGTTTAGAGATTGTTGATGTCCACTTTGGCAAGGAGGCCCAATAACAGGAAGAAACCCAACAATATGGGAGGAAAATAGTTAGTAAATTGAGAAGAAAATCATTAAGCCCAAATGGCAAGAATAATGGACCATAGGCCTAAAAAATAGCAAAAGGGCCTCAAAGAAAGCAAGTGGGCCCAAAGGAGCCCAGAGAAAGAAGTAGTAAACCCATTGGCATAATGAGAAATAGAAAGCAAGCAAGGATGGGCCAAAGAGGCCCAAAGTAATGAATTAAGTGAGTAAGGGGTTGGTGGAAAAGCCCATAAACCCCAAAAGTAAAGGATATGGTAATTTGGGTCGGGGAAGCCCAAAAGACTTAGCAAAAACCCACGGGAATGAAGAATTGGAATGGGCCGAGAATGACCAAGGAAATGAAACGAGCCAAGGAAGCCTGGAAGAGATGGAACGGGCCAAGGAAACCCAAAACAGCATGAATACTAGCCCAATGATAATACCGGGCCATTGGAATTAAGTAAAGGGAAAACATACAATAGGCCCAAAAGAGGCCTAGCAAGCACGAGTCAAATAATAGCACGGCAGGAATAACAGAATGGCATGGCAGAAATGCTAACAGGCTCGCAAAAGGAGAAAAGAATGCATTAGAGAAGGAAAAGCCCACGATCAAGCAAGGCCCAGCTTAGGAGGGAAGTAAAACATAAAGAACGAAAGCTTAGAGACTTATTCACACCGCAAGAGGTCAAGAACGAGCAGCAGAATGTGTAGACGAGCCTTTAGGTCATGGCAAATGCATGAATAACAGACAAGCTATGGACACACATTGAAGTGGAGCATGCACAAGGCTCAGGCACCACCAACTTATACCCAGCCAATACAGGAGTGGTGGGCCATAGGTTAGAGGTAAGAGAGGGTATGATCTGGCGGTGGAGAGAAGGAGAGAGCCTATTCTGGGGTTCCCGCTGAAACTCTTTTGGGGGAAATGTCCTGCTAGGATGACAGACCACCCAAAAGAGAGAAAAATAAGTTGGAATCACTAAGTGCATGCCATGAGGGATAGTGAGAGAGAATGCCCACCCTTATCCGGATGGGAATGCCACGGTGAGTAAGCAAACAAAATAAGACTATTTGGTTGGGAATGGGATGTGGCACGGCCAGCATAGGTAAGTGGTGGTAGCTGGGCAACTAACAGACCAGTGAGTGGTCTGAGAAGGACACCCATACCAAGACAAAAGCGGTTAAGGAGTAAAATAGTAAAAACCCATCACGGCAGGCAGTATAAAAGGGGCCTCAGCCGTGCACAAAGGAGGGGAGAACGAAACAACATGAGGGAGAACAACGAAGGAGAAAAGTAAAAATAAAGCAGAAAACTTAGAAAGCAAAAAGAGTAAGAGAGAAAAATAGAGAGTAGGCAAGAGTGTGATAGCAGGCATGCACCAATAGGCTAATCCCTTCTCTCCCTCTAAAAGCCTACCCTCTAGTAAGGATTAAAAAATTTGAGGATAAGCCATTTAGGCCAATTCTCTCAAAGTGGGTAATTTTCGTGGCAGGATCTTCTTGTGAGATAGCCCACATTGAAGAGTGGTTCCCTTCCTGAACTTAACTCCGTAGGGGAATCAAGCATGACAGACTGACCATTCCTCCTTTCATTTTATTGATTAAGCATTGGTGTTATTTCCATTTCTTTATTATTACCATCTTATTTATAGTGCATTTATATTGCTGCATTATCTCCTCCTTTTATTAAAATCATGATTTGGTATTTCCTGTTTTCTGGCTGACAGTAAGCATTCTCATTTTGTTGTTGTTATATTATACCTGTCTGCCATATCTCTTTTGTAACAGTTTCCTTTGCCATGGGCATGTGACCAAAATTTTAGCAAAGGGGCTTTAGTTTGTGCATAAGCCAGCTTGGGGTGTGTTGTAGTCAAGCTGGTCCTGACTCTCCTACCTAGAACCATTGGGCTATAGCGTGGCAGGAGGCAGCCCAGCTTGCAGTTGCGAAAAAGGCCCACCACAAAGATTTAATAATTTCCTTTGAATGTGCATTCCAATCAAGTTTCTTTGTGTTGCACTCTTTTAAATAGGATGAGATCTGCTCGCAGGAGATTCTGCACTTTTGGCCAACTCATTGTTTTATTCTTCATGATTTTAGACTCGTCTATGGAGTCTATATCCTTAGAAGTAGCTTTCTGTTGGCAGAGTAGGAATTTGCATTTATGAATGCATGAAACTTTGTACGTATACATGTGTATATATATATTTTTACTTGCTTGTCTAAGTAAAGTCTTTATCGTGTTTTGGACTCATCATTTGTAGATAGTTCTTGACACAAATGATATGATTTGAACTTTTTGTAGACGGAGTTTTTACCATGGATGTTATGATTTAAACTCGTCACTTTGTGGACGGAGTTTTTATCGTGGACGTTACGATTTAAACTCGTCGTTTTATGGACGGAGTTTTTATCATGGACATTATGATTTAAACTCATCACTTTGTGGACAGTTTTTATCATGGATATTCAAGATCTAGTCGTTGGAAAGAAATGGCTTGTAGATGCCTTATTTGCTTTATTCATCCTTGCTTATAAAAGGTATTACAAGGATTACACTAAACAAGAATGGAAAATGCTTAAAGTAAACGAAATTCATGTATGAAAACGATAAAGTCTCGCTTATTTGTTGGTGAGTAAGATGAGGTATTCCAAGTACTGAAACTTTATTGATGTTGGATGTTGTATGTTGGCACCTTCACTGATAGCACTTCTTGAGGTGTTCTGCATTCCAAGGACGAGGTAAAGGATTCCCGTCCGTATCTTCTAAGTAGTGACTCCCTCTTCTTGAGTAGCGGACGACCTTGTACGGACCTTCCCAATTGGGGCCTAACTTTCCTTAGGTTGGGTCCTTGATGGCTTGTGAAACCTTCCGCAGGACCATATCTTTAAGATTGAATATTTTCAGCCTCACCTTTTGGCTGTGGTACTTTGTCATCCTCTGATGGTATAAAGCCATCCTTTGGGCTGCATCGTCCCTAACCTCAGGTAAGTAGTCCTGAGCAACTTTTAACCCCTCGTCATTACTATGATCGTCATAACATGTCTATCTGAGACTTGACATCCCAACTTCGACAGGAATCACTGCTTCAGTCCCAAATGCTAGTTTGAAGGGTGTTTCTCATGTCGATGTCCTTGCAGTCGTTCTGTAGGCCCATAGGACTCTTGGAAGCTCTTCAGGCCATGCTCCTTTTACCCCCTTAAGTCGAGCTTTGATTAGCTTAAGCAAAGTTCGATTTGTGACTTCCGTTTGGCCGTTAGTTTGTGGGTGTCTTGAGGAGGAATAATGGTTTTTGATCCCTAGCTCCTTGCAGAAATCTCTAAACTTGTTATTGTCAAACTGTCGTCCATTGTTAGAGATAATCACCCTCGGGATCCCAAACCGACAGACGATGTTCTTCTAGATGAAGTGTTGTATCTTGACCTCTATGATTACTGCCAAAGGCTCTGCTTCCACCCACTTCATGAAATAATCAATAGCAACAACCAAGAATTTGACTTACTTTTTACCTGGTGGTAGGGGGCCTACAATGTCGATCCCCCACGTTGAGAATGGCCATAGTGACGAAATATTCGTCAAGTGCTCCGCTGGAACGTGGTGCACATTTCCAAACCACTGGCATTTGTCACATCTCTGAATGACCTGGATGGCGTCCTTCTGCATGGTCGGCCAGAAATACCCTACTCGGACTACTTTCCCAACGAGTGATTGTGGGCTTAAATGATTTCCACAGACACCTTCATGGATTTCTCGCAGCACGTATGTGGCATCCTCAGAATCCAGGCACTTCAAGTAGGGTTGGGAAAACCTTCTCTTGTACAGTTCGTCATTCGTGAATCTGGACGACCTTATTTTAATCTTCCTGGCCTTTAACGATTCTAGCGGGAGTTTCCCATCTCTGATGTAAGTGAGTATTGGGTCCATCCAGCTGCCTTTTGATTGGACATAAATTACATCAAACCCTTCTATGCTTAGGATGGTCTGCACTTCCATGTATAGCCCTGGTCGCCTGACATCACTGTTGGACAAGGCTAGTCTAGCCACCTCGTCTGCTTTGAAATTCTCCTCCCTTGGTACCTAGCTAATCCTGACATCATCAAAGTTAGAAATCAACTAACTGGTCAGTTTTAAGTATCTTTTCATCCTGTCTTCCTTCGCTTCATACTCCTTGGTAATCTGCCCTACCACCAACTTTGAATCTATATTCAGCTTTAGGTTTCTGACTCTCAAGGCCTTCGCTATCCTTAAACAGGTGAGCGCTGCTTCATATTCTGCTTCGTTATTTGTTATTGGAAACTGAAGTTAGACCCCATACTTGAGGACGTCTTTCTCAGGAGAGAGAAGGATCACACCTACACCCCCAACGCCTGCAACTGATGACCCATCTGCATTTACGGTCCAGTATTCTGCCTCTAGGTCTTGATCTGTCATGGTGAACTCGGCGACAAAGTCGACTAATGCATAAGCTTTTATAGTAGTCCATGGCTTGTAGTCGATATCAAATTGACTCAATTCCACAACCCATTGAACCATCCTCCTTGTAGCGTCCGGCCTGCTCATGGCTTTCCGAATGGATTGGTCCGTCATGACAAAGATGGTATGAGCTTGGAAGTATGGACGAAGCTTTCTGGACGCGACAATTAGAGAAAAAACCATTTTCTCTATCTTCGAGTACCTTGCCTCTGCACCTTGGAAGGATTGGCTCGTATAATAAACTGGGCTCTAAACTTTGAGCTCTTCACGGATCAATGTCGAGCTTACGGCTGTTTGTGATATAGCCAAATAAAGGAAAAGATCTTCTCCTTCTACAGACGAACTTAGGAGTGGTGGTTTGGACAAATACTCCTTGGGGGTTTGGAAAGCCGGTTCGCATTCTTCTGTCCACTTGAAGGCCTGCTTTAGTGTTTTAAAGAATGAGAGGAACTTATTTGTGGCCTTGGAAATGAACTTGTTCAGGGCTTCGACCCGTCCAGTCAGCCTTTGTACTTCCTTCACATTTCTTGGCGAGGTCATGTCGAGTATGGCCCTAACTTTCTTTGGGTTGGCCTCAATTCCTCGTTGGGAAACCATGAACCCAAGAAATTTTCCTGACAAGACCCCAAATACACATTTTGTCGGGTTTAGTCTCATCTGATACTTCCTTAGAGTATCAAAAGTCTCCTTGAGTTAGATCCCTAAAAATATTAACTTGAATTTAATTATTTATTAATCTTCAATGAATGAAATAAACTGTTTATAAATAATTTTTTTTTAAAAAAAAACATAAATATATGTTTACACATTACCGAAAAACATTACCAACATATCACATTAAATATTAATGAAAAATACCAAATAAAATACATCAAATTCTAATGTGTTTAGAACTGCAAAAAGGGTCTGATAAAATCCACATAGCAAATTCTAAGAAAACATAAATTTGCTAATAACAGAATATGCAACTAATGTAGTACTATATGTTGTAGCACCAATAATGCCACATAGCTGCAATTGAGACTCTCTAGGGTTTATATCAAAAAAATTAATTGGCATAGCCAGGGTTGTGATATACACAGATAGAGGGTAGAGAATTCATCAATATTTTTAAAAATAAGTTTCATTTTGAATTATTTTTCACGTATTTCGCACCTTATATTTTTGAATTAGATCCCTAAAACTATTAAATTGAATTTAATTATTTATTAATATTCAATGAATGTAATAAACTATTTTTTAAAAACATAAATATATATATTTAAACTTTATTGAAAAACATTACTGACTTATGGGTTTTGTAAAGGTTGTGATTGACTGTGGGTATTTGGAATGTAGATATAGAAAAGTCATAAGTGTATTTTGTTTTAGAATTATGAAGAAAGAGAAAGACACATTCTATATTAACTTTTATTTTACAATATTCCTCTAAAGTTATTAATTTATTTCTCATTACTTGAACTGTATAATTATAATGGATATGTATGTTCAATTTATAATTGTTACTTCTTATGATGAATTTATTACTAACAAAATTCTATAACAATTATGTCATAATATATGTACAATATTCTCCAAAATCATCTTTCATAAAACATTACAATATTATTTATGTACCACACTGGCAACTTACTAGTTGATAAAATAACACTAATTAGTGTAGTAACCATATATATATATATATATATATATATATAATTTAAAAAAACCTACACCAATATTTTGTGGTTTTGGGGGATTTATGTATTAAGTATTCCAAGCCACACAAACATGTGCACCAAGGGGGTTGAGGACAAAGGTAATTGATCTAAAAGCATATTCTCATGCTAAGAATTATATAATAAGAAAATATATTGCTATTTAACAAAGGGCAATTACTAAGAGAAGACATAGTGTTCCTAAAGAAAATAAGAGAGTTGAAATGACACACAATTCGTGGTGAAACAAAGAACATAAATACAATATGAATATATGACATCAATTGTTCTTTACAACAACAAAAAAAAAAAAAACATTTGAAAGTAAAGCCAAAGCCAACTAAACAACCAAAAAACACCATAAAATTTAAGGTTGGTATCATTAGTTAACATGCTCTAAGTGATACATCCCTAACTAGTGGTTAAAGTTGGTATCTCTCTCTCTCTCTCTCTCTAAGTGTTCAATGTGCCTTACTTGTAGGGTGCTATCCCTTCCTCAACAATAATTGATCACTCAATGTATTATTTTCATTCATAA
>JARYZH020003455.1:0-10931 GCA_030021035.2 Notholithocarpus densiflorus | reverse complement strand
TAGCCATTAGTTATTAGTTTCCCCAAGGTTTGTGGTCCGAGGAGCTAGGCAAGACTTTGGTTTTGTCTAACACTTTTAGAGAGTAATGAACCACATGACAAACAATTATAATGAATCGGAATACAAATAAAATTGCTTTCATTAATAATAATACCTTCTTAGGTTATTTACATTCCATGGGCGGAGTACAGCTTTCTCATCTAGATCTTGCAAATAATATGCACCTATTCCTACTTCTGAGATGATGCGATATGGTCCTTCCCAGTTGGGCCCCAGCTTTCCCCAGGTTGGGCTCTTGGTATTACCCAAAACTTTTCTCTGAACTAGGTCTCCTGGTGTTAAGGGCCGTAGTTTCACATTGACATCATACCCCTGCTTGAGCTTCTGCTGGTAATAGGCCAGTTGGATCGTTGCCTTTTCTCTTCTTTCTACAATTAGGTCTAAGCTTTTTTCTAGCAGTTCATCGTTGTTGCTCAGCATGAAGGTACTCGTTCTCAGCGTTGGGAAGGTAGTCTCCAGGGGGATGACAGCCTCGATTCCGTAAGTCATGGAAAATGGGGTTTCCCCTGTGGAACGTCGTGGGGTAGTCCGATATGTCTACAAGACATGGGGCAGTTCTTCCACCCATCTTCCCTTCGCGTCATCCAACCTCTTCTTCAGCCCATTAACTATGACCTTATTGACAGCCTCGGCTTGTCCATTTCCCTGGGGGTAAGCCGAGGTAGAATACCTATTTGTGATTCCCAGATCACTATAGTATCTTCTGAAGGCCTTGCTGTCAAATTGGAGGCCGTTGTCCGAGATGAGGGTATGAGGGACCCCAAATCGAGTAACGATATTTTTCCAGATAAATTTCTTAGCATCCACATCCCTGATATTAGCCAAGGGCTCAGCTTCGACGCATTTAGTGAAATAGTCTGTGCCGACCAGCAGGTATCTCTTATTTCCTACTGCCTTAGGGAAAAGGCCTACGATATCTAAGCCCCACTGGGCGAACGGCCAAGGACTGGAGAGGGGATTAAGGACCCCTCCCGGTTGATGAATATTTGGGGCAAACCTTTGGCATTGATCACACCTCTTTACATATTCCTGAGCTTCCTTCTACATGCCCGGCCACCAATACCCTTGGGTAATGGCTCTGTGAGACAGAGATCTGCCTCCTGTGTGACACCCACAAATTCCTTCGTGCAATTCCTCAAGTTGTAACTCTAATGCTTTAGGGTGTATGCACAGCAAATATGGCTCGGGATAAAAGTGCTTATACAACTTTTGATCCTCAGATAGCCAGAACCGAGTAGCTTTTCTTCGTACTTTTTTCGCTTCTTATTTCTCTTCTGGTAATGTATCGTCTTTAAGAAAGCTCACTATGGGATCCATCCAGCTCGGACCCATTCTGACCTAATGGATCTGAACCACGCCCTGCTTAGTTCCATTTGCTCTGTATGAATCTTCAACAAGAATGACTCGAGGCAACCCTTGCGCTGAAGAAGTGGCAAGAGTAGCCAATGAATCCGCGTGTGTATTTCCACTCCTGGAGATGTGTGATATGTCGAAAAATTCAAAACCTGATTGTAAGCATCTGACGTGACATAAGTACTCCTACATTCTCTCGTCTCTGGCCTCTAGCTCACCCTTCACCTGGCCCACCACCAGTCTCGAGTCTGAGAATACTTTTAGTGCTTTACCCCCTATTTTATGTACCATGGACATTCCTTGCAACAAAGCTTCATACTCGGCTTCATTATTTATGGCCGAGAACCCCAACCTCAGTGATCTTTCTAGGGTAATCTTCTTAGGAGATATTAGGACTAGCCTCACCCCGGACCCCTTTTGATTTGCCGTGCCATCAACATAGACCTTCCAGCGTGAGGGTTCTTGCACTGAGACTGAGCCGACCGATTTTTCGTCTGTGTTCTGTTTTTCTGTTACCACTTCAATTGGGGGTTCGACAAATTCAGCTATTAAATCAGCGAGGACCTGGCCTTTGACAGAGGTCCGAGGCATATATTTGATATCAAAAGCCCCCAGAACTGTGTTCCACTTGGCAATCCTTCCCGTGTAGTCGGCACTTCGGAGTACTGACTTAAGTGGGAGTTGAGTTAGAACGACAACTGTGTGTGCTTGGAAGTAATGAGGGAGCTTTCGCATGGCATGAACTACTGCCAAAATTGCCTTCTCCAAGGGTAAATAACGTACCTCGGCCTTATGCAATGATTTACTCACATAATAGACTGGCCGTTGCAAGCCATTATCACTTCGTATCAGTACCAAGCTTATAGCATAGGGGGCCATCGCGATGTAGGCGAACAAGACTTCGTCGGCCTCCAGGCTGGACATAACGGGTGGTCGGGATAAATATTGCTTAAGTTGTTGGAAGGCCAAAGCACAGTCCTCGGACCATTCAAATCCTTTCCACTTGTTCATCAGGAGGTAAAAGGGTCGGCATCTCTCCGCGAATCTGGAAATAAACCGATTCAAGGCTGTGATCATCCCAGCAAGCTTCTGGACCTCCTTGGGGTTCCGAGGAGGTAGCAAATTGTGGATTGCTTTGATCTGATCTGGGCTCACCTCGATTCCCCTATGAGTTACCATATAGCCCAAAAATCTTCCAGACCCAACACTAAACGAGCACTTAGAGGCATTGAGGCGCAATTTATGTTCCCTCAAGATATCAAAGATGCCTCCGAGGTCTTCCACGTGCACAGAGACCACTTTACTCTTTACCACCATGTCGTCTACGTAAACCTCAATACTTTTACCTAACTGTGACTCAAACATTCTAGTCATCATCCTCTGGTAGGTAGATCCCGCGTTCTTCAAACCAAAGGGCATCACCTTGTAGTGGTAATTTCCAATAGGAGTCACAAACGCTGTCTTTTCTTAATCATCCAGGGTCAGTGGTATTTGATGATAGCCCTGGAAGGCATCTAAGAAGCTCATCTGAGGGTGGCCTACAGTGGCATCCACCAACTGGTCTATCCGAGGCATAGGGAATGGGTCCTTTGGGCATGCCTTGTTTAAGTCCGAGAAGTCCACACAAACTCGCCACTTTCCACTTTTCTTTTTGACCACCACAGTGTTAGCCAACCACTCAGGGCAGAACACCTCCTTAATGGCCCCCGCTTGCTTGAGCTTTTTCACCTCGTCCCTGACAGCGTCGGCGTGCTCCCTAGATGGCCGCCGAGGAGGTTGCTTCTTAGGGTTTGCTGCTGGATTTACATTTAAGTGGTGGCATATGAAGCTCGGATCAACCCCCGGGGCGTCATAAGCGTCCCATGCGAACATATCAACATTTTTTCTGAGGAACTTTACCAATTCATCCTTTTCCCGAGGGGGTAATTGGGATCCCACCTGAAAGAACCTCTCCTAGTCATCGCCAATGATCACTTTTTCTAAGTCCTCACATTTTACCTCCTCAGATGATGCGTTAACAGGCGATGCCGAGGTCTTTGATTGCTATAAGTTTTCAACTTGGGCTGAGAACTCTGCTCTGGGCCGATGTGAGACGGCAGCCACCAAGCACTTTCTCGCCGTAACCTGGCAACCTCGAATTTCTAGGACCTGGCCCTCAGAAGGAAATTTCACCTTTTGATGTAAGGTGGAGGCAACGGCTCCTAAAGTGTGAAGCCAAGGCTTGGCCACGATGGCAGTGTAGGGGGAGTAAGTATTTACCACGATGAAGTCAACCTCCACTATCTCCGGGCTGGTTTGCATAGGTAGCCTAATCTACCCTTTTGGCATGATTGTCTTCCCATCAAAACTCATCAAGGGGGAGCTGTAGGGCGTTAGATCTTCTGGCCTTAGTTTCAGCCCTTTATAGAGATCGGGGTACATGATCTCGGCTCCACTACCGCCATCCACCATTACCCTTTTTACGTCGTAACCCCTGATCCGAAAAGTGATCACCAACGCATCGTCGTGGGGCTGTATGGTTCCACTTTTGTCTTCCTCAGAGAAGCTCAAGACTAGATGGGGATATACTTTGGGTCTTTTCGGCTCTGGGCCAGAGCTATCGACGAGTAGCCGAGCTACAGACATTACCCTAGAAGGGCATGCCCGTCCTCCCCAGAGCAGCAAAGATTACGTTTATCATCCCTATAGGTGGTCTTAAGGAAGTGTCTCTTCGAGGCTCTTGGTTTGCTGGCCTTGATGACCACTGGAAGGGTACAAAAGGTGCCTTAGCCTCCCTTCTCGGACCAGCTGATCCAGGTGGTTCCAAAGGTTCCTGCAATTTTCTGTAGTATGTCCGTGGTCTTGGTGGTACTGACAATACAGACTTTGGTTGCACTTCATGGAGTCTCCAGCAATTTTATTCGACCATTTGAAGATTGACTCATTCTTGATTTTCTCCAAAACCTGATGCACCGGTTCTCTGAATACGGCGTTAACCGTCTGCATGTGGGCTGACCTGGATTGCCCTGTGAAATCTCTCCTTGGAGGGTTACTGCTGTACCGGTCCGACCTGAAATCCCCCCTCTTTTGAAGGATAACCTTTTCCTTCCCTTTCCCCTGCAACTGGTCTTCTTTCACTCTTTTGTATTTGTCAATCCGGTCCATAAGTTGGCGTACGTTGGTGACAGGTTTGCCGGTTAAGGATTTCCTCAAGCCGTGCTCAGTTGGGAGACCGCTTTTAAAAGTACTGATGGCGACGTCTTCGAAGTCGCCGTCCAACTCATTATACATCTCTCAATATCTGTCAGAGTATGCCTTTAGAGTTTCTCTGTCGCGCATGGACAACGACAGCAGTGAACTTAAAGGCTGAGGAACCCTGCTGTTCGTAACGAAGCGAGAGCCAAAGGCTTGGGTAAGCTGCCTGTAGGAATCTATGGAATTCGTTTTCAAGCCGTTGAACCACCGCATCGCTACAGGTCCCAAGCTAGATGGGAAAACTTTACACATCAAAGCTTCGTTCTCGAAGTGGACAACCATTCTTTGATTAAACTGACTCACATGTTCTACGGGGTCTGATCGACCATTATAAATGGTGAACGTAGGCTGATGGAACCGCCGTGGTAGCCTAGCCCCTTCTATTTTGAGCGTGAAGGGTGACTTAGAGATCTGATCCAAAGCTTTACTCATGGCATCACTACCCACGCCCTTACTAGATAGGTCCTTACATTTTCGTCTGTAATGGTGTTCATCTTCATAAGAAAAGGTCTCACTTGGAGGGGTTCTTGATCTTTGCCTGTAGTTGCCGTCCTTTTCATCGTTAGAAGATGCGTCAGAACTGGGAGGAGACAGCCTCCGCTGTGCGTGGCGCAGTTTCTTTTTTAGGTCACTTATCTCCTGCTGCATGGCTCGGTTGCTTTGTCTCTGGGATACGCGACTGCCTACTTGAGAGTGGCTTTTGCTTGTCTGGGTCGTATGCACACTCCCCTCTCGATTTCTTTCATTTTCCTAATTTTGCTCATGTTCAGGGCCGGGAAAATTACCCTGATGTTGGGATCTTGCGGGTTCTGTTCGTTGGGGACTTGCTTGGCATGGGTTTTCCTGGTGTGGACCTGATCCCACCATGTTTAACTGTTGCATTCACTAACACACAAATTCTTCCAACACACACATTCTTCCCACAGACAGCGCCAATTGTAAGGACTTGATTTGGCGGCGCAAGCCCAAAAGGTATGGGATCTTGGTCCAATGAGTCCAGAACAATGAATTTGTAAAGAGTGGGCTGAAGAACTTGGCTTTAGTGAGTTAGGCCATGAACCAGTAGATTTTTATATATTAAAATGGGAGAAATAAAAGGTATTAACTAAGGGAGAAAAGTCCTTGGACAAGTCCGAGGAGGCTGAGTTATTTAAATACAGTTCTTAAAGCTCTTACAAGTCTGACTCTAGATCGCTACAGTGTCTCTTCCTCCCTCCGTTCTCCCTTTTTTCTTTCAGGGGTCTCTTGCATTATATACCCTCTTCCCGATGATCTTGACCCTCCACTTGTCGATCATCCCCGCTGCTACTTGAGTGACTGTCCCACCAGACACTCCTTCTGGCTCCTTATGAGTTGCGATTGCCAAGGAAACACTGTTCAGGGGTCTTCTCCACATAAATGCGTCTAGAAAAGTAGCTACAATGCATTTAATGCGGTGGTGGCAGCTTTTCCTTAGATATTTCTGGAATCTCCCCCATCCTTGCGTGTTTAGGTTACGTGTCTTTATTACCGGGATTCTCTGAAGGGCTCCCTGGATTGCTGGGATATGTGTTTGAGTTGCATTTACGGTGTCCGAGGACTTGTTTGTCCTCAAATTGATCTCTTGTCGTCACCTTGTTCATAAAGTCTAGAGCCTGAATCATTTAAAATCATTGGTTCCCCCTCGGACTGTCCTCGGGTTGTCCATATCCTCGGACAGGCCCAAGGCCCACAATAGTATTTGGGCCCTTTGACCCTACAATAGCCCCTCAAAACTCCAGTTTTTCCTTCTCATCCGAGGAGAAAAGGTGGGGTTTTGACTTTTAAAGGGTTAGAGCATTTATTTCTCTGCTTCACACGTGTAAAGTCTCCGTTTTGCGCGCGCCATGATTGCTCCTGACGCTTCGTGGCCCACGAGGCGTTATTAATTGCTCTGGGCGGCGTTATGTTCTCAGCATCTAACGGTGAAGCGCAGATCTAATGGCTGAGCTTTTTCTTGGGTTTTAGGCGGGAGTATTCCCACCCATTTTCTCATTCTATATAAAGCCCTGAGGGGAGCCGTTCTTTTCTTTCCTTATCAAAATTTCAAGCGCTCCAGAGAACCTTAAGCATTACGACTCCCTTAATCACTCAACTTTCTTAACTTTATTCCTTAAAAAATCACCCAAAGTTTTTCTAAAGATTCGAAGTTTAGCGTATCTGCTTTTCATAAGTATTTATATCTTTAACTTTCTTTTTCTCCTCGGCCCACCTTCTCGGCCTTCTTTTTTTTGCAAATCTTTTCCTGCGTTGTCCATGTTTGTTGGGATAGGTAGATTCAAGCACCTAGTAGACTCTCCGGCCGGCATGGAGGGTTTTAGATCCAAATACCATATCCCACAAGGGGTAGATCTTGAGTACTGTGCCCCAAACCAAGTGCTTTCAGTTAGAGGGGAGGATAGAGTTGTCATTCCAATGATCGCCTTTATAGAGGGAGGAATGACACTTCCCATGGGTAGGATCACCACAAAATACCTGCGCAACCACAGGCTATGCCCCCATCAGTGCGCTCCCAACCTGTTTAAGGTTCTAGGGAGCGTAGATGCTTTGAACGATCAGATAAACCTAGGGCTCACCTGGCATGACGTTGTTCACCTGTACGAGTGCCACTCTCTTGCTAGCGCGGGATATTACCTTAAATCCCGGTCCGACGTCATTAGGTTGATATCCTGCCTTCCTAAGTCCAATAAAGGCTTAAAGGATGATTATCTGGTCGTCTCTGGGGCGTGGAGTGACGGTCTTCATTACCCAGTTAGGTCGAGAGCACCAGGTGGGGTTTCTTAGGGATAGGTCCCTTAGTTTTCACATTTTCTTCTGTTTATTTTAGCGTTTCGTCTCCTCGGACAACATTTGCCATTGATCTGACCATATCTTCCTTCTCGGATATTTTGCAGATAAGAATCACGTAGCTCTAAAGCTTAGCCTAGTCAACGTCCCAGGACTCAACTTCTTGCTGAGATCGGAGATATTCATGAGTGAGGACAGACAACTATGGGCTGCCTACTTGATTTTAGATTACGAGCCCATATCGCGTATATTTCAAGACGCGGGACAGGCGATTAGAGCAGGTAGCTCCAAGCTTGCTCTAATAGACGTCTCCAAGCCCGGGTTCTTGGCTCGGAGAGAGCTTCCCCTTGTTGTGCTGCCCCTTCAATGTGTTCCTCAACAAGTGGTTGCTCTGAGAGAAGAGTCAGCCTCATCCCGCTGCTCCTTAGACCCCGAGATTAATTAATTTCACCTCGAGGAAGGGGAAGGGGCTGCAGAAGGACCTGTAGAGATCTCGGATTCTGAGTCCGAAAGACTATCCGTAGTCCACCACCCCCGATTAATAGTCGCTCGGCCAGAGACTAGCTCCGAGGAGGGAGAGATTATGGATTTACAGCCAAGGACCGATTTGAAGGGCTTAATGGCCAGTCGTAGCAAGGGGCAAGGCTCGAGAGTTGCTCCAAAAGCCCAGACTACCTCCAATCTTCCCCCTACTCTCCCTGTGGTCCCCGCCGACCTAGGGTTGAAGGCTCTCTCAGACCTCAAGAAGAAGAGGCCCATGGGGGACCTAGAGGAAGGCGAAGTGGCACCCCAAAAGGGGGCCAAGCAACAGAAGAAGTCCAAGGATCCCACCGACAAAAGGGGCAAGTTAGTGGAAAGTCGAGACGAAGCCGACGCACGCCGAGTGCAACCTACATAGGCTCCTCGGCTAGAGATGGAGGGTGCCCCAATTCCTTGGGATGCCACGATCTGAGAGTCTCAGAGGGGGCATGCCACCTTCCTTGCCGAGGCCTTGGAGCAACCTCTCCTCCTTCCCCGAGATATGGAGGGTCTTAAACGCATCCGTCAGCCGGACCTCTTTATGTCGTTGAAGAGGGACCTTGCAATGGTAAGCCGACTAACATTTTCATAGCTAGATACTGATCTGCACGTTTATTAACTTGTGTTTATTGCTGTAAATCTTTTATTGCTTTTGCGCAGGTTACCCAACAGATTTATGTAGCCGAGGAGTGGGCTAGGAACGCCCGTGATAAGGTCACTGCTAAGACCCACGCTCGTCAAGAAGCAGAGAAGGCCCTTGGGGCCATGAAACAAGAGCAGGCGGGGCTGTCTGAGAAGCTCAAGGAGGTTGTCCAAGCTCGCCACAACGCTGAGGCTGGTCTAAAAACCACGGAGAAGCAGGCGGAGGACATGCGCCAGAAGCTGCACATAACCGAAATAAATCTGGTCACCGAGAAGCAATCTGTTTTGGATTTAAAAGCAGAACTGTGAAAAGCCAAGGATGCAGCTTGGGTGGCTAAGGAAGCAGCAGAGGTTGCGGTGAAAGCGTCTTATGAGCGTGGGGTACTCGATACGAAGGCCAGGCTTTCCGAGGAGGTAGCTGTGGTATGCAGGGATTACTGCACCGAGTCCTGGGGAGTAGTGATGGACCGGGCAGGAGTTTCTGCAGACTCCGAGCTGAGGAATATCGAGAATATCTTCTTCCCGGAGGATATTCGAGAGATTCCGGAAATAGTTCCCCTTCCTGAGCAGCCCCCTTCCACTCAGGTTCTTCCTCTTGGTAAAACTGAGGGGGGGAATCCTCCAGCGATGGCCAAGCTTACCGAGGATGCCCTTACGATCAAAGACGTGGTAGCCCAGGCCAAGGATGCAGAGCTTACGTCTCAGGCAGAGGTCTCCCACTCCGAGAAGGCTGATACTAAGGAGGTCCCTCCACAAGCGAAGGCGTAAACGTTTGGGCTCGCGTCGAGGATGCAGCGCCTTTGTCTTTCTCTCCTTTTTTTTTTTTTTTTTTTTTTTTTTTTTTTGCGTGTATATTTATCTTGTAAGGGCGTTTTGCCATCATATGTAATGTGCCTTTTAATGACTAATGAAAAGAGAGAAAGACTTTCCCTATTATTTTATGCTTCTATTTCATACATCTTTAAGGTTATGAACACTGCCAACAGGCTTAAATGGTGATAACTATGTACAATCATAATCACTGATGGCAATCCGTTATTACCTTGTAGTCGTACTTAATAATGACAGGTAGAAATAGGGGATTAGATAGAGAGTACACATACTACACTGGCAAGCATTTGGGCACGTAAACGAGGTTAATTTTACTCAAGTATGTGGTCTAAGAGGCCTAACATGACTTGGAATCCATTTAATCACTTTAGAAGAATGCCATTAAGTGTTAATTTCCCCCAAGTATGTGGTCCGAGAGACCTAACATGACTTGGGATCTGTTTAATCACTTTAGAAGAATGCTATTAAGTGTTCATTTCACCCAAGTATGTGGTCCGAGTGGCCTAACATGACTTGGGATCTGTTTAAATCACTTTTAGAAGAATGCTATTAGTTATTAGTTTCCCCAAGGTTTGAGGTCCGAAGAGCCAGGCAAGACCTCGATTCTGTCTAACACTTTTAGAGAGTAGCCATTAGCTATTAGTTTCTCCAAGATTTGTGGTCCGAGGAGCCATGCAAGACCTTGGTTCTATCTAACACTTTTAGAGAGTAGCAATTAGTTATTAGTTTCTCTAAGGTTTGTGGTCCGAGAAGCCAGGCAAGACCTTAGTTCTGTTTAACACTTTTAGAGAGTAGCCATTAGTTATTAGTTTCTCCAAGGTTTGTGGTCCGAGGAGCCAGGCAAGACCTTGGTTCTGTTTAACACTTTTAAAGAGTAGCCATTAGTTATTAGTTTCCCCAAGGTTTGTGGTCCGAGGAGCCATGCAAGACCTTGGTTCTGTCTAACACTTTTAGAGGGTAGCCATTAGTTATTAGTTTCCCCAAGGTTTGTAGTCTGAGGAGCCAGGCAAGACCTTAGTTCTGTCTAACACTTTTAGAGAGTAGCCATTAGTTATTAGTTTCCCCAAAGTTTGTGGTCCGAGGAGCCAAGCAAGACCTTGGTTCTATCTAACACTTTTAAAGAGTAGCCATTAGTTATTAGTTTCCCCAAGATTTGTGGTCCGAGGAGCCAGGCAAGATCTTAGTTCTGTCTAACACTTTTAGAGGGTACCTAGTAGTTATTAGTTTCCCCAAGTTTTGTGGTCCGAGAAACCAGGCAAGACCTTGGTTCTGTCTAACACTTTTAGAGAGTAGACATTAGTTATTAGTTTTCCCAAGGTTTGTGGTCCGAGGAGTCAGGCAAGATCTTGGTTCTGTCTAACACTTTTAGAGGGTAGCCATTAGCTATTAGTTTACCCAAGGTTTGTGGTTCGAGGAGCCAGGCAAGAACTTGGTTCTGTCTAACACTTTTAGAGAGTAGCCATTAGTTATTAGTTTCCCCAAGGTTT
>JARYZH020003454.1:0-10932 GCA_030021035.2 Notholithocarpus densiflorus | reverse complement strand
ACATTTCATTAATATAAGAAAACCATTTTTTTAGCTATTAACAATTGCAAACTAAACAAAAATAATAATCAACGATCATATTATTTATGTACTTAACAAAAATTGTTTCTGTCAAACTTTTTTAAAAAATAAATAAATAAATAAACCCACCTTATAGCCACATTTGCTCAAACATTCAACCTAAAATTAAGTCACCCTTAAAAAAAAAAAAAAAATCTAAAAATACCAATAAAATCACCATAATTTACACTCAAATGCAAAGTACAACTATGTGGATAGGAGCTTTGTACTCTTCTTCATTGTTTCCACTCTTTACATTAAATTGCTGCTTATTTTTTTCTCCTTGATGCCAACTTTGGTGCTTCTAATTTGTGGGTAATAGAATTGAATACCTTCTTCAACCAAAAACCATTTCTTGAATCTACTTAAGCTTATAATCTTATTAACATATGAAGCACATATCTTATACTAATAACCATTATTGTTGTCACCCATTCAACCATAGCGAACTTCATGCAAAACTCCTTGCGTGCTCATGTCCAATTCACTTGTCATTGACACCTCAACTCTCAACCAAACTCTTTTTTTTTGGTTGAGAATACTAAGTATTTTTAACACACACACACGGGGAGAGGGGAGAAGGTTTTTTTAAAGAAACTTACAGTGGTGTATATCTAAAAGAAACTCTCAACCAAACTCAACGTTACTTCATTGCTTACAGTGGAGAATCCAAGAAAGAAGGAGTTCGTGGTTTCGGAGCTTGCACGTGGTCGTGTCAGTAAGTTTCTACTAGTGGGTAGCAATAGGATGTTAGTGGTCTAAGTCCTATTGTAAAACTTCGATTCTTTCATAGTGGATTCAGGTTTACCTTGAGGATAGCTAGGTTAAATCCTCTCTAGGTTTTTACCGGTTTGGTTTCCTGGGTCATCATATCATTGTGTTATTTATATTTCCGCTGCTATGTATGATATGATTGTTTGATTGTGATAACCTAGATCTGAAATTTGGACTAAGTAATCACTTGGCTAATTTACTAGGTTAATCCAATTGTGTTTTAAGGGGTCTAAAAACAAACAAGTGGTATTAGAGCAGGTAACTCTCTTGTTGTTGATCTTTTGATCTTTGAGCTGATCCTTGACCCCTGTTGTCATGGAACACGGACACTCTCTTGTTATTCCTCCTCACTTTGATGGAAATAATTATGCTTATTGGAAAGTAAGGATGAAAGCATTCCTGAAATCAATTAATGAGAGAGTCTGGAACTTCGTTGAGTACGGATGGGAGAAGCCCACTACTCCTGTTAGTGAGTGGAAACTTCTCAGAAAGAAGCAGCAGCCTTCAATAGCAAAGCTATGAATGCAATCTTTAATGCTGTTTCTATGGAGGAATTTAAGAGAATCTCTAATGTTGAGGTTGCTCATACTGCTTGGAATATCCTCCAAACTGTGCACAAAGGCACAAAGGCTATCAAAATCAATAAGTTACAGCAATTAACTACTAGATTTGAAAGCATTAAGATGTCTGATGATGAATCTTTTGATGAATTCTATGCTAAGCTTAATGATATTGTTAATTCTGCTTACAACTTGGGTGAAATCTATGATCAATCTAAAATTTTTAGGAAGATTATTAGATCTTTGACTGAAGATTTTAGACCTAAAGTGACTGCCATCACTGAGAGCAAGGATGTGGACTTTATCCCTGTTGATGAACTTGTAGGATCGCTTCAATCCTATGAGTTGGATCTACCTAAGACTAACAAATCCAAATCAATGGCTTTTAAGTCAGTTAATGATGTTGATGTTGGTGGATTTGATGATGAGCTCTCTGCTACAGAGATTGCTTACCTTGCCAAGAACTTTAGAAATTTTCTTAGAAACAACAATAGAAGGGCAAGAGATAAGAACATTGCTGAACCTAGAAACTTTAGGAAGAATGATCCCACTAAAGTTAACAACACTGATAAACTTAGAGAAAAAGTAGGTCAATCTTCTAATAATTCTATGGGTTAAGTGTTTTGGATGTCAAGGGTATGGTCACATGAAATCTGAATGTCCTACTTACTTGAAGTCTAAAGGTAAGGCTATGGATGTAACCCTTAGTGATGGTGAAGTTTTTGATGATGAGTCTGGTTGTGACGAGGATGGAAATTTCATTGCTTTCACTGCTACTGCTGTAGTCAATGAAAGTGTATCTGCTGAAAAGAACCTTTCTGATGGGGAACTCTCTAAGGATGCAAATCTTCAAGAAGCCTACAATAAACTTTGCAAAGTTGCTGCAAAGGATTCTATGAACGTTGAATTAGGCTTGAAGAAAATTGCATCTTTTGAGCTTAATAAGAAAAATTTGCTTGTTAAATTGTTTGATGGTACTGAACTTTTGAATAATGTTAAGACTGAGAACATGCTTTTGCTTGAAAAACTTAAGAATTTGGAACATGAGCTTTCTGTTGCTAGAGAACAATCTAATAGGTCTGCTAGTTCTAAACTTGATCATATGCTTAGTGTTCAAAAGTCTTCTTCTGACAAAACAGGTTTAGGTTTTGTAGAAAGCATCAATGTGTCTGCACCAAATTCCATTATCTTTGTCCCTTCATCTTCTTTTGAACCCCCTGTGAGTGAGGTTGTGAGTGAGGTAGTCAAACCCTTAGATGTTACACCTCCTAGGAAGATTAGGGTTGAACTGAAAGAGTCTAAACCTAAGCAGTATACCCTTTCTAAGGACAAGTCACATGATAAGCCTATATGGGTTTGTCATTTTTGTGGAAAGTCTGGACACATTCATCCAAACTGTTACAAGCTGTAAGCTGCTAAGAGAGTAAATAAACCAAAAGTACTTGTGCCTCAAGCACAAGATCGTATGGTACTCATTGGTGAATTGGTAAAGGTTCTAAACCTTTATTCCAATCTTGGAGTTGGAAATCATTCTCATGTGAATAAGAATTCCAATGCTCGTGGTGCATCTAAAAAGTTTTGGATGCAAAAGGCTCAATCTAATTGAGTCCTTCTGACATGGTCCTTGTGCTTCATTGCTATATTCTTTGTGACCTTTGTTATTTTGTTTTATGTTTTCTTTGTTTCTAGGATTTGCATTGCATAACATTCATGCATTTCATTCTAGGTTTTTTTTTTTTTTTTTTTTTTTTTTTTATTTTATAAATAAAAAAAAAAAAGGAAGAAAAGGGAATCAAGTTGTGTTTTACAAGTATTTTCTTGGTTTTGAAAACAAGGTTGGTCAATTTATTTTCACATAACATGTCTTTTGTACCTTGTTTAGCTTTGATGAGCCTACTTATTGCATTTTACTAGTTGAAGCTTTGTAGTGCATATTGTGTGGGAAAGATGTTTATGATTTTGATCACTGTGTCTTGATCTTGAAGTCTAATGTCTTTGACTGTCGGACTTGAACCTTTTGAGAAAGGCATAAAAAACCATCTCACCACTGTTCACTAGCCAATCATGAACACCTTAGTGCATATCGTAACATTTTGTGCTCGAGAAAGTGTAGCACATGCACAAAAAGATCATAAGGTGTAGCCTCGGTTTAAATGTTAAAATTTGTGTGTACATTATTGAACTTAAAGCTAAATCAATTAAATGCTAAAATTGATGTGTACATTATCCTGGCTATTTTAATAAGTTTCTGAACAATTAAAATTTGTGTGTACAATATGAGGCAAAATCAAGAAACTTACATGATTGCAAGCTTATGATCTAGGAGATGTGGGAGTTATACGATGTAACTCTTTTGGTAATTGTCTCTTTCAAATTCTATGTGATGAATTTTGTAGACTTTGTGGTTGATTTCTATTCACATATCACCTTACATGTATCTCAAGCTTTTGCTAGTTGCACACACTATACAAGTTACTCTTTGCTAAACATAGTACATGTTATTGTGTGTGTTTTTGGTTTGACCAACAAAGTTTGAAAATACCTTGAGTTTTATGCAAAACATATTTGATGCTTGAGAATTTAAGGAGATTGTATTGAAAATCTTCATTTTGGGAAAACTAGGTTTAAAACTTGTGTTTTTGAAAAGCATTTCATCTTATACTCATGCATTTTATTTATAAAATTCAATGCTTTGAGGAGTCTCTTGCAAAACTGCTTTGTTTTTTCAATTTTTTTTTTAATTTTTTTTATTTCAATCGATCAAGGCTGTTTTTTTGATCATCGAAATTGCGATTAAAAATTTAGGTGAGCCTCTGTTTGTTTCGATTGATCGAACTTAAAATTTTGATCAATCAAAAATCGTATGAGAAGTTTTTTAAAAACTGATTTTTAGTTGAGTCAAACACTTTTTCAAAAAGTTCTTTATCTTTTCTCTCTCCATACGACTCAGTCAAGGCTAAATCTAAATTTTTTGTCGTTTTTGTCCATTCTTTTTGCAAGGTTTTCCTCTCCCAAGGCTGGTAAGACCTTTATACCCTTTCTTTTGGATTTTATTTCATGTTTCATGCATTAATTCATGGTTTTTGGGTAAATTTTCGGAACTATGCAAAATTGAGACTTTTGATGATTCAAACCAAATTTTCTGAAATTGATCAATGGGTTTTTGTTCTAGGATGTTATAAACTTGATCTTGATGGTTTAATTTGATCAATTTGCTGAAATTTGAGAAATTGAAATTTCTAGGGCTTGTATGTACCCGAATTGGGGATTTTGTTCAATTAGGTCCAAATTGATAAAATTGGCTTGTTGGATTGATGTATTTGATCATTATAAACTGTATTTTATCCTATGTGATGATCAATTGATCAATTTTTACAAACTGAACAAGTGGTTCTCTCCATTTTTTGGGGTTTTTGTTAGAAACTCTATGCTCAAGCCAATTTTGTGAATTTGAACTTAAATTGAACCTATTCTCCCTGCATTAGAGCATGCATCATGACATTTAACTGTTCATGCATCATATAGATTTTTTTTTTTTTTGGTGCTAACTTGCAGTCTACCCTTGGCTTTTTCCTTTGTTCTGCTTTGTGTCTTTGTCCTTATCCTAGCATCATGCCTAGGAAGACTAGAGCCCATAGGACACCCTCCACTTCCTCTGAGTCTCCTTCTAGGAGTGAGTTGTTTCGGAATGACAAAAGCAGAGAGGTTTATGAGAAACTGAATTGTAAGAGAAAGATTTGGGCTGAGCGATCTGTTGTGTTAGATGAGGTTGATCCTGCCATTAGAGCAAACTTTGAGAGTAGAGGTTTGTTGTCTTTATTGGAGGTAGATCATCCACCCTCGACCGCCCTGATTAGAGAGTTCTAATTGAATCTCTCTTGCCACATCTATGATTCCAACACCCTTGTTAGGAGTTGGATACGAGGTGTTGAGTTCACCATTACCCCTAGGATAGTGGCTGAAACTCTTGGGGTTCCGGTTATTAGGCAGCCTGTCTATCCTTATGAGGAGTCTCCACCCCTTGATGTCGTTATGTCTTACATCACTGGGTCTTCTATCCAGTGGGGTTCTGATCCTTGAATCACGTTTGCTGAGCTTACTGAGACTTCTTATCTTTTCTTTAGGATAGCGTGTCATTCTTTGTGGCCTATTTCTCATCTCCACACTATCCCTCTTGAGCGATGTGTTTTTGTATGCCTTTGTTTCTGGTGCGTCTATTAGTTTTCCTCATCTGTTTCTTCGTTCTTTGAACGAAGTTCATAGGAGTTCTACTGCCGCTCATGCTCTTATTCATCCTATTTTCATTCATAGGATTTTGTTGTTTCTCGGGTTAGTTGATTTCCCTGCTGGTGAACTCGTACATGTTATAGCTCCCATAGGTGCCACCTTCCTTAGGGAGAGGGCTACTCACTTGAGAGTTGGCTCTACGCGTTCTAGAGGAGAGTCTTCTGGTGCTGTACCCCCTCCTCCCTCTTCTACAGGTGCTGATATGGCTGAGGCGTCTGGTGCTGCTGTTGCTGATGCTGATGTTCCTTCACCGACTACTTCGGATGATTCAGACATTCGATGTACATTGGATCATGTCTTGACCGTTCAGGCGGCTCAAGGACAGATTTTGGTGGACATGCTCAATGAGATCCGTGCCTTGTGCGCAGAGTTGGCACAATTTCAAAGATCCTCACCGCCACCTCCTTTTGATGATGGAGTTTGATTGTCCTTTGGCATTCCGTCACAAAAAGGGGGAGTACTTTAGGATTTGAGCACTTGTAGAGTTTTTGTTTTCAGGGGAAGAGTTTTTTTTTTTTTTTTTTTTTTTTTGGAGTTTGTGGAGCTATTAGATTGTATCTAGGTGCTTCTTTTTGTATTTACCTTTTTGGCTCTTGATCTTGATGTATTGTTTTTTGGGTTATACATGATAGGGGGAGATACTTTGTTATCTATGTTTCTTGTTTCACTGGTTATTGATTTATATTTATGATTTATTCATTGATATATGTCTTTATTTTGTGTTGAGTGAAATCAAGAATTTATTTTGTTTACTTGTATTTTCCACACATGCGGTTATGCGTTTTGTTTAGTGTTTCAGGAAATATACAGATTGATTCAATTGAGCTGCTGTCTACACTTGCAACTGATGGATAGTAGTTAGGATTGGATTTATTATAATGAGCATTTTTTTGTAAAGGGCTTTTCTTTGTAAACTTTGAGCTTTTAGTTGTGTTTTGTCATGGATTGCCAAATGGGGAGTTTGTTAGGTTCTAAAGACTTAGGAACTAATGTATTTAGAACTCTAATGTGTATTGTTGGCAAAACATGATCAAAACAGGTTGTTTAGTCTTGTTTAGACTTGCTCAAAGTTGTGTCTTTTATGTAAAGTTGGAATCGAGCTGTTGCAGAAGTATTAGTGCATTTCGGCCTGGCTCGATCGATCAAAAAACAGGCTCGATCGATCGAATCTCGGGCATAATGTTTTTCTGCAGAATTCCAACTCAACCCTAGTTTATTAAAACGTTTAAGGTTTTATTTTTTTGCCCTAGGTATATAAGGCAAACCCTAGCCACGTTTTATGAGTTGCTCATATTGCTGTTTGTGTGAATCTCTTGTGAGATCTGTGAGGAGCTTTCCTTTACACAAGCTTAAGATTATCAAGAAGGAGATTTCTTCAAAAGCTTGATGATCATTTAGTTGCTGCCATAAGAACTTAAAGAAACACAAGCGGGTGTGCTTGTACTTGCTGGAGAATCCAAGAAAGAAGGAGTTCGTGGTCTTGGAGCTTGCACGAGGTCGTGTCAGTAAGTTTCTACTGGTGGGTAGCAATAGGATGTTAGTGGTCTAAGTCCTATTGTAAAACTTCGATTCTTTCATAGCGGATTCAAGTTTACCTTGAGGATAGCTAGGTTAAATCCTCCCCAGGTTTTTACCGGTTTGGTTTCTTAGGTCATCATATCATTGTGTTATTTATATTTCCGCTGCTATGCATGATATGATTGTTTGATTGTGATAACCTAGATTTGAAATTTGAACTAAGTAATCACTTGGCTAATTTACTAGGTTAATCCAATTGTGTTTTAAGGGGTCTAAAAACAAACATATATATATATATAAAAGTTAAAGTATAGCATTTATTGTTGCCACGCTCCTATTGAGTCACATCAGCAACAATGTCATTATTTTATTTCCATTATTTTTCTAATAGTCTTCTCACACTTTCACAGTTTTCACTTTAGCTTCCATAACACTTATGACTCTCTATCTTCATTGTTTTCAACTTCCCATGTAAGCTCTTTAATGACTCAAACTCTCCTCTCCTCCTTTCTTGCCTCTTCCTCTCTTCACTGAATCCAACCAGTTCATACTTGTTTAGTTGCCACTGCCCCTATAAAATCAAAGAAATAAAATCCAATATAAACCGTAAGACGTCCTTTGTCTCTCTTAACCAGAAGGGGAATGATTTTGGATTTAACTCTTGCCAATATAGAGGTCATTTTAGAACAACAAGCTTGTATTCTTTTTCTTTTTTTTGAGAAACAACAAGCTTATATTCTTGAATGGGGATATCGCTCTGTTCCTTAAAACCATATGGTATGTCAAGTGTGTTTTATATATTAGAGTGTTATGTGTTTTTTTTTTTTTTTAATGTCTTTTTTTCAATAAAATGCTGCCAAGAAAGTGGTTTGCTCTCTGTTTCAATGCTGAAGGTAATCCCAATATTTGCAATCCTATATTTCCACGTGTTTGATAAAATGACTATAAGAAGGATTAAAAAAAAATAAAGATGGTCATGTTAATGTAGAAGAACAAATAGGAAGAACGAATATTGAAGAATACTATTATGTTAGTAAACTTCATTCATAAATGGGTTTTCAATACTCATAAAAATTTCTAAGGTGTATTTCATTGGATTTATTGCAGCAATGAAGCTAGTAAAAAGATTATTAGGCAACGATAATTTTGATTCGGTATCATGTTCTCCATTAACATGTTGGTACCTCACTTTTGCAACCATTGATGTACTAAGCATCCTGTTCCTTAAAAAAGTTACATTATCCCCAAAAATGAGAGCCCAAATTCTTCACCAATCAACTCCAATGAAAAGAAAGAAAAAAACCAATATTTGATTTTAAAAAAATCAAATTTTCTAGCAGTTGTGGGTTTTTTTTTTTTTTTTTTCCAACTTGAATTTTAAAAGTTGAAATAAAGAATAAAGCTTTGTATAATGTATACTTCATATTAGGATGCATCGCACAAAAAATGACAAGATATATAATATACTTATACTACAATTAATCCTCATTTTTATTATCACATCATCTTTGCAAAAACAGAAAAAACCATCTAAAACTTGTGACTTTGATAATAATAATAATAATAAGGGTAAATTACAAAGTTAGTTCCTATCTTTTACGCCATATCTCAATTTGGTCCTTAACCTTTTAATTGTGTCAAATTGGTCCCTAACCTTTTGGTATTGTGTCAAAATGGTCTCAGCCGTTAAGTGATAGATGAAAAATGCTAACATGACTAATAGTCAAAATAAAATATTATTTTTATTCCATGTGTACTGTCACGTCAACATTAAAAAGAAATTAAAAAAAAAAAATCCTTAATGGCCTTTGTGATCTTAGTGACCCCATCACCCACACCTCTGAAATTCATGAGATCAAACGCCATAAGTCTCAGCCTGGCATAGGCTTTCCTTGATTAACACCATGACCAAACACGAAAAACCCATCAAAGATATTCCTCTACCGAAAATCGAAGGGCACGCAATGATTCACAGCACAATGAACAATGTTCTGTGCGATGAAAACAATGCTACCAGTACCTTTGGTGATGTAACAGGTTTGATAATTTTCTTTGATTTTCATTTTATGATCATGGCTACTGTCTGGTGTCTTATGTAATGGTAAGTCAATTTGGTTTTAAGGGAAACAGTGAGAATGGGAGAGTCAGAGAGAGACAATACAATTATACAAACTTTCCGACGAAAATGTACAGAAGCATCTGGAGCATCACCTTATAGCTCTTGGTTGGTCTAACAATTTCTCTCTTTTTTTTTTCTTTGTATAATCATTCCAATTTTTAAAGATCCGTGTTTGTACTTGTTTTATTTTGGGTTTTAATCTTGTTTACATTGTTTGCTAGTTTGGGTCTAGTTTTATAGTATTGATTTTTTTTTAAGAATCTTTTACAATATTAATCTCAAGTGGGTATTCGATTCTGAGGTGATTGTATTTGTTTCCTTAGCTTATTTTCTTCTTAAAAGAATCTTACAAGAAACTTTTATTTTAGTCCAATTTGTATTCAATTGATTGGCCTAACTGAAGGAGCTCAAAGAGTTTCTAAAGAAGCTCAAAGAGTTTCTGTCATGGAGTCTGAGGATAGAGAGAAATCGAGAGAGAGAGAGAGAGAAGGGGACACAGAGAGCGTTATAGTAAATTGGAAAATGTTGATATTTATAATTAATGTCACGTGGCAGCTTATGTGGAAGTTATGTAGCATAAAAAATAATATTTTATTTTGACTATTAGCCATGTCAATATTTTCTATCTATCATTTAACAGCCGGGACCATTTTGACACAATACTAAAAAGTTAGGGACCAAACTGACACAATTAAAAGGTTAAAGACCAAATTAAGATATGACATAAAGGATAGGGACCAACTTTGTAATTTACCCTAATAATAATAAAACAAAGTCCTTTCTTAAAAGGTTCATTGAATATAAAAGTCATCAAACACTATAAAAAAGACTCTTTGTTTGCCTATAAGTAATACAAACGCCTGACTGTATGAGTATGTTCTCTATTGTTTTAATTATATAAAATGACAATCAACTAGGCTTCTCTATTATATTAGAAAAAAAATATGTTTTAGGTTTTAATTATTTTTATTAATTATTATCAATAAATCACAATAATCATTTAAATAATACTCTCTCTCTCTCTCTCTCTCTCTCTCTCTCTCTCTCTCTCTATATATATATATATATATATATATATATAGCAGACCATAACATAAAGTGCACAACTATGAGAGTAAATATTCAGCTGCACACAAATTTATACTAAATTTTGTCTTCTTTTTATTTTTCTACTTTTTATTTTTATTTTTATTCTTAATATGTCAATTTGAATTCATTGTTTTTGTAAAAGCCATATTTACTCAACACTATATTTAATTATGAAGTTTCTAGTGTATGTCATATATTTGATAGTTGATTTAAATGATTTATTGACAATTGTTTTTGAATAAAGGACAAAACTTAGGTACTGTGACTTAGGTGCTGTTCCTTAGATTCCCTTTTTAAGATTTAGCCATGTAGTTAGTTAATTAAAAAAAATACACTTTCATCCTATGAGAAAAAAATCCATGTGGCAGAATCTTAAGATGGGAACCTAAGGAACAACATCTAAGTACTGTACCTAAGACTTGCTCTTGAATAAATTTAAAAAATTATTTATATATCTTTGAAAATTTTTTTAAAAAATTTTAAATTAATGGTAGTTTACAAACTTATGTGGTAAGAATTTTCTTT
>JARYZH020003453.1:0-10936 GCA_030021035.2 Notholithocarpus densiflorus | reverse complement strand
TAGTTGTAGATGCAAGTATTGTATTCATAATGCGTCATCTCAAATGGTAGGTCTGGTTGCTATATTGGTTTGCCCTAAACGGTCCTCAATAAGTCAATCCATGGGCTAAATTTTACCCTGTTGGTTGGAGGCTTGGAGCTGCATATCTATGAATTCGGTGTTATGATATGCCATATATCAGCCAATTAGATTACTGTTACAATATTGAACATCCGCTTGTATGACTTTACTGTCCACATCATTGTGAAACGTGGGCTTGACTCTGCAATTCCCCTTAGTTGTAATCACCAATCCCCTGCCAATAGCTGGTCTGCATATCTCTAATTGGGGCACTGCCACCTTTTACTGAAAGAGGGATAGCAATTTCATTCTTCTTGTATCACTGTCAATTGTCTGAAAAGTAACTTGATTGCTATTTCCTCAACTGTGTACCATCCAAATTTCATGAGTAGGATTGACATTTTCTTGTTATTGGGAATCTGAGAGGCCATATCACTCATGAGCTTATTTATAGGATCATAAAGTCTTAGCTGACCCCAAAATTTTGGGACTAAGGGTTGGTTGTTGTTGTATATAGTCTTGGATCTTGCTCTTGATTTCCAGATATTGAGGGTCAGTAATTGGAAGTTTTGATGAATTTTTCTCTGATTTGCAGTAAGATTGGCAAAGTTGTCAGTTGATAAAGTTTTAACAGCACCTTGTGGGACCACAGTTTTGTACCCAAAGAGTGGGGGTAATTTGCATTGTTTTACTGCAGTCACCCCTTGTGCTATACTTGACATCCTCTCACCTCCCTACAAAGAAGAAGCAGGCAGAAAATGTAGCTACTACCATGACTACCCCTACTCTACCTTCTGTAAGTATCTTAAAGTAATTTAATGTTTTTTTTTCCCCTTTTTTTTTTCCTTTCTGTTGTGCTATCCTATGATTATGCAAATATAGCTCTGTAATTCATACTTCATTTTTTCTTCTTCCTCCCTTTTATTATTATTTTTATTTAATTTTATGGAATTTACATAGAGAATCCCAAGGTTTCACCCTGATTTCAAATTAAACCCCAAGTTTCTAATTATACGATGTTGGAGAACTATAGCCTGTGAACCACATGTGACCCCCACCCCCCCAAAAAAAAGTGTGTAAAATAGATACATTAACGATTAAAAAAAAAAAAAGTATATGAGAAAAAACACAGAAACAAAGAAAAGCACTCATATATTGATACCCAGAAAAATGATAGATTGCATTGAGGTTGCAGATCAGAACACTGCAAAACCCCCAAGGCAACATTGTTTCAAACATTTAATTGAAATTGGGTTGCAAATAATTAACTATAGAAAATAACATTTCAAATTAATAATGGTTGTATATTATTAATAGTTAATCTAGAGAAAATTACTATTCAAACCAATCGATATCTAATGTTATCACATACAAATTGAAACATAAAAGCCCAAATTAAAGAAAATATTGGAACTTGAAAATTCAAAATAGTCTTCTATTAATAAAACACTAACACTAGGGACTGGGGGACGAAAGTCCTCTGACAACCACCACCACCACTTCAAAAGCTAGTAAACAGGGTGACCGACGGCAAAATCCTCATGAACTATTCTTCTTGAGTTTTAGAGCTATAGCTCCCGTAACTACCTGTGTCTCTGATTGGTTCAGCAACACCTCTACTTGACTTCATAAATTTGTTCATATTTACTTTTTGATTTTGTGAGCTAGAGATTTCAATATTATCAATAGTAGGGTGGAAAACCTTAAGAGAGGGAATTTGATGGAGAGAGAGAATGTTTTTAGACAAAGTTTTCCTCCAAACTAGTTTGAAATAATTTTCTCTAATCTATTTCATGGCAATTTAGATGACTATCCATGTGTATTTTAATAAGATGATCCGTTAATTCATCTAAACAACTTACATGACTGTGAAATTGGTGATATGATTAACATGACCATGACATGCTCTATGGCCTTTTTTCAGTTTTTTTTTAATGCCCCACATGAATGTCAGTGCTCCATTAGTCACAGCTGTGAAAAGTTGCAACTTTATAAGTACACAATTGACATTGAAATAATTTAAAGGTTTAATTTAAAATCAAGATCAAATGATTTTGTTTAAGTTTGGAGGTCTTCTATTTAAGTTTTGTTTTTTCTTATATTAAATGAAAACAACTTGGGTGGCTTGTTGAACATGTTAATGCAGCAGCAGGAAATGGATCTTTTGTAAGAAATGGGAAAGAGGAGGACTATGCATGGCTTGAACAGATAGAAACACCAGATGATCTCTATATGCGCCAGGGAAAATATGCTGGCCCAGCCATTCAGTTCTAGCTGTCTCATCAATTTTGTTTAGAGCACAATTCTCATTACGTTCAGTTCAAGCTATGGGCCTTAGAAAATGTTAATGCCATGTTTGCTTCCGTAGTCTTGCAAAATAGGTACTAAAATGCTGATGCAGTGTGCTTTATAGATGATTACCCCTTACTTTCATGAAGAAATACCTGAAGCGGAATATTCACAGAACTGTAACATGAAGTCATTTGGAAATCCATCTATATTCTCCAAGTTAACTGGCCATTTTTGTTAATATTTAAGGATTTCAATTACATCAATCATGATGTTATGTTTATTTTTTTATCTTTCTTTATCAACCTGGGTTGTTAGAGCACTTGCAGCAGTGAAGCTAAATAGCTATAATACTATTTTAGTTCCACCAAAATACCAAAAACAGCCATGTAGCAGTGGAGGTATACTTATATTTTTTAGCTTAATTGCTACAGTGCACATCTATCTACATCTATAGATAGATGTGCACTGTAGCAGAGAGCTAAAATTTTTTTTTTTTTATTCACCCTGGATTAAGATAATACTACTAGGTTTATTTTTTTCATTTCTTTTATTCTCACCGTGCTCTCTCTCTCACAGTGTCACTCTCAAGCTCTCATCTGAAACTTCTCTCAAGCTCTCACCTCTCTGTTTACCGTTGCCGGCCCGACCCACCATCTCACCTGAAACTCAAGCTCTCATCTGAAACTCAAGCTCTCATCTCTCAAGCTCACTTTCTCAAACTCTCACCTCTTTGTTTACCGCCGCCGGCCTGACCCACCATCTCATTTGAAACTCAAGCTCTCATACCCACGCCGTCCTAAGCCGCTGATCAGCCTTAGGCCCAAGCCGCCGATCAGCATCAAACCCATGCCGCCGATCGGAGTGCTTGCTTGTTGATATTGGGTACCTGACTGGGAAACCCTTGGAGCTCGCCGACCCACCCCTTCTGCCGACCCAGCTCGCCGACGTTGTGCTTGTTTGTGATTGGTGATTTTGTTTGGTCTGGGTTGAGGAAAAAGATTGGAGATTTGAGTTTTTTTTTTTTTTTTTTCCTGCTGTGGACTGGTGGTGGTGGTGGTGGTGGTGGTTGTGGGTGTGGCTAATGGTAGAGGTGGTTGTGGTTGTTGCTGTGGATGTTTTTTGTAGTGGGATATATTATTTTATTGTAGTGGTTATAATATTTTATTGTGATGTTTATATAATTTTATTATGTTGAAAGTCTGCAGTATGTGTGTAGGTAAAATAGATAAAGTAACTTTTGGGGGAACTAAATAGCTAAATTTTTTACTCCACTGCTGTGGATGCTCTTACAATACTATGCTCTTTTTTTTTTTTTTTTCTTTAATTTTTCATAAAAATAGATATAATTAATTTGGATAAATTACTCCAACCTCTCCAGTCCTCGAATATGGCAAAAATGCATGCACAATCCTGCTATATTTGAAATTACTCAAACGTTTCTTGACTCTTCACATGTGGACACTATTGAACGCTACAAAGCTGACTTTGTAGCTAAGGGTTTTCATCAACAACACAATTTACCAACTTAATGTTATACTTTCACCAACTTTTTCCCTCCCTTTTATCTTTTCATCTCCCTACTACTATCTATCTTAATATCACTTTTTCTCAATCCCTTTATCTTCCTTTATTTTTGGTTTCCTCTTACTATAAATTTACAATTCTCAATTATATTCTATACATAGTTTTCCTACACACATAAGGTTATTTCTCTCTCTCAATTTTTTTTTTTTTAAATTTTTTGGTGAATCTTTTTATTATTTTTCTTGCATCTCTATTTTAAGTTGATAAGTTTTTGTATTATTTGAAACTCTACTTTCACTTGATGTGATTAAGTTATGTTTTTAAGTTGTTATCTTTTTTCTTTTCTTTGATTTCATAAATATTATCCTATTACATTATATATAAAGATAGTATATGAGAATATAATGCTATTTTATTACATGACTTGGATAATTTGGTGTTTATTACAATATTTTTATTTTTACTCTTTTTTTTTTCTATAAATTTCTTATTTTTCTCTCACATTCTCTCTTGAAACGTGGTTATTCTCTCTCTCTCTTCATTTTTTTTATTCTTTCTTACAACTCTTCTTTATATTGATGAATAATTGTGATTTTTAAAACTCTATTTTGGGTTCATACATTTTGGTGTTGTATTTTTTGGTTTCCCATTACAAGTAGCATATTTTTCTCTCATATAGTTTTGATTTGATTTTTGTTTGAGTTAATACTTGATTATTTTGGAAGTAAGAATTTGAATTTATATCAAAACACAATCTTGGCTATGCTAATAACAGCTCGGCATTCGATCCACTTCATCAATTCGGTCCTATTCGGTCTACTTCAATCCACTTTAGTCAATTTTGGTCCAATTCGGTTTACTTCAGTCCACTTCAATTCAATTAGGTCCATTCGGTCTATTCAGTCCAGTTCGGTCCATTCAATTCAATTCGGTCTATTTGGTCCGGTTCGGTCCATTCAGTCTACTTTGGTTAATTCGGTCCTGGTCGGTTCATTCAATCCACTCTGGTCCATACGGTCCATTCAGTCCACTTCGATCTATTCTGTCCAATTTAGTCCATACGGTCAACCTAGGTCTATTCAGTCCAATTTGGCCAATTCGGACCAGTTAGGTCTATTAGGTCCAATTTGGTCCATATGGTCCACTTAGGTCTATTCGGTCCAATTTGGTCTATTCTGTCTATTTAGATCTATTCGGTCCAATATGGTCCATTCGGTCCACCTAGGTCTATTCCGTCCAATTCGGTCCATACGGTCCACTTGGCCAATTCGGTCCAATTGGGTCTATTCGGTCTTGTTCGGTCCATTTGCTCCAATCCAGTCCATTCTGTCCACTTCGATCCATATGGTCCAATTTGGTCCATACAGTCCACCTAGGTCTATTCGGTCCAATTTGGCCAATTCGGTTCAATTAGGTCTATTCGGTCCATACGGTCCACTTGGGTTTTTCTGTCCATTTCGGTCCACTTAGTTCTATTCGGTCCAATTTGGCCAATTCGGTACAATTAGGTCTATTCTGTCCAATTTGGTCCATATGGTCCACTTGGCCAATTCGGTCTAGTTAGGTCTATCCGGTCTATTCAGTCCATTCGGTCTACTTTGGTCAATTTAGTTCTGTTCAATCCAATCCGTTCCATACGGTCCATTCAGTCTACTTTAATCTATTCGGTCCAATTTGGTCAATTCGGTCCAATTAGTTCTATTCGATCCAATTTGGTCCATACGATCAATTTGGTCCAGTTACACACACATATTTGTTTATTTTATTATTTTTTTCTTGAATGTATAATCAATCTCATACAATTCATTTAAAAGTAATGATTTTAAAATAAATGAGTAATTGCCATAAATATTAGATTTGTATATTCATAGCCATAATGTTTAGAAAGACTTTCACTTAAATTTAGCTGGATCAAAGTAGACTGAAATGCTATGTTTTGAAGTTCTTTACTTTCTTTTTCCCAATTCCTTTCCCAATTCCATGCATGATATGATCCTTATTTTCTTTTCCCAATTGTAGTTGTCATGTTTTGCATTGTCTTGACCCCTAAAAAAAAAAAAGGAGAATTAAGGATGGCGATGAAATATCCCAATGAACACCTCAAGGAGGTGGAAATAGTGGGATTTATGGGGAGTGCAGTAGACATTGAACTTACTGTTTATTTACTCGAAAGTGCCGTTAAGCTTGAGAAGATTGTTATTGATCCTCGTGCTCCATATTTAGTGGGAACCTCGTGGGAGAAAGAGAACAAAGGGGCCAGAGAATGTGCCGAGCAGCTAAAGAATCATCTAACCCTAGTAGTTGAGTTAGTTATATTGTAATCATCATCATAAATATTAGCAAGCGATTATGCGTACCAGTTACTATATATCTATATGTAGAGATTTTTAATTATTTTTATTGTAATGATATTTGATATATATTCTAGCAGTTGCGACTTGCGCCATGGACTATTAATTATTAAATGTGATGGTTGTGTGTTCTATTATTTCTGGTTATGTTTTTTATTCTGTGTTGATACCCGTTTTTGACAAAGGGCCTGTACGGCACCCGGACCTCAGGACCATTTGGGCCTTGGGCTCCGACCCAACAATATGGCCCATGACGCCAACCTCTTTTTGCCTGAGGCTCGGGCCCTAGGCCCACAAGGACCATAGGCCTAGGTCGCATGCCACCTTAAAGCCCATTGAGCGAATGGTCTTAATTAGTACGCACCATACTTCATCACCCAGACCACGCCCGGTGAACCACTTATCGAACATTAAGACAACTACTCGGGTTTACCGCATCTCGGCTGTTCGGCAGTGCCTTGGGGAATGTCGCTCCCGAGCAGCTCTACTTAGGTGGGAACCAGTTCCGATGCCACTCTTACCACACCCCACTCCCAACTAAACAGTAAACACCCACTTAAGGTTAATGACATTGGACCTTCTTTCCCACTAACCATGAAAGTAATCATAACTCCCCACTAATTTTTTGCTATAAATATGAGAAGCTAAGGAAGAAAGGGGGTTGTTGGAAAAGTTCTAAAAGAGACTAAAAGTGGAAGAAGTGAGAATTAAGCTTGTGCAGTAATAGTAGGGAGAGGTAGCTCCGTTGGGTCTCTGTATAAGGAACTACCCAAGGTAGGAAATTCGAAACCCACGTTACAAATAGATTGTGAGCCCAAGTGAGGGTTGGCCCATCAGCCTCACCTTTGGCGCGCACAGGGCCCAACGGCAAAAAAAACCCAACAACAAAGAAAGATGAAAGAGGAAGGAAGTGAAAGAAGCATGATGAAAGCAAATAGGCCATGGAAGCCTAAGAAAAAGGTAAAAGACCTAATGGGCCAACACGGTGGGAATAACAGCTAGCAGGCCTATGGGCACAACAAGAGGTAAAAGTAAAGTAAATGGGCCATGGAAGCCCAAGAAAAGAGGTAAAAGACCCAATGGACCAACACGGCAGGAATAACAGCTAGTAAACCCATAGGCACAACAAGAGATAAAAGTAAAGTAAATGGACAATGGGAGTACAAGAAAAGAGGTAAAAAGCCCAATGGGCCAGTATGGCAAGAATAATAGCTAGCAAGCCCATAGGCGCAACAAGATGTAAAAGTAAAACAAATAGGTCGTGAAAGCCCACGAAAAGAGGTATAAGAACACCATAGGCCTACGTGGCAGAAATGACAGCCAACAAACCCATAAGCATAGCAAGATGAGAAGCAACAAGGGCAAAAGCCCTACTGATCGCCAATGTCTAAGCCCATAAGGAAATAAGAAGAAACAATGTAAGCCCCAAAGCCTACATCCTTCATGCTGTGGAGGACAAGCACGAACATAAGACACGCAGCAGAATGAGGTATGGTAGAAACGGTAGAAATGGCGTGGGAGCAAAAGAAGACAAATGTAGAGGGTAATGGAACGAACACACAAGGGTCGGAGTACCATCCACTTGTACCCAGCCAAAATAGGAGACGTGGGCCCACGGTCAAAGGACTTAGAGGGTGTGGTTTGGTGGTGGGGGGAAAGGGGTCTATTTTAGGGTTCCTACCAGGGCTTCTTTTGGGAAAAATACCTTGCTGGGATGGCATTTCACCCAAAAGAGGTAAGAAAAGGGTTGGGACCATTTGATGCATGCCATAGAGGTAGGTAGAGAGAGGCACTCAAACCCTTATCCATTCGGGTAAGGCAAGAAAGGCGAGTGGAGAAACAAAACAAAGAGGGGTTTTGTCCTAGAACGAGGAGTGGTGGAGCAAGCACACTCTGAGCAAAGGTAGTGGCTAGGCAACCAATGAGTTGGTGAGCAGTCCTGAAGGAATGGCCACAAGAAACAAAAGCAATTAGTGAAGTCTTAGGGGCAAAAGGGAGAAATCCCATTAAATTAGTTCACTATAAAAGGAAGAGGTAGCCATAGATGAGGAAGAGGAACCCACGACAAGATAGATAAGAAACTTAAAGCAAAAATTAAATAAAAAGGGAAAGAAAGAAAGAGGTGAGGAGAAGAGAGAAAAAACAGTAGAAATAGGGCATGCATCAATAGACCATCTTTTCCCTCTCTCTTGACAAGCCCACTCTTTGAAACTCTATAAGTAACAACACACAACCATTTAGGTCTTTTCTCCAGGACGTATAACTTTGATGGTAGAAGACTATGACAAGGTTGTCCGTGTTGGGGTTCAGATTCCTTCTTAGAACATTTTCTGCTAAAAGACTTGACCCAAGACTGAGGTGATGAACTCATGCAATCCTATTTGCTTGGAGTTGCTATCACCATCCTGCTATAGCTTCTTTTAACTTGTTTATCATCTGTATTGATATTTGTTTTGCTATAACACCTTTTATTGTTAGCCATTTTGTTGTGGTACCTTTTATTATATTTGCTGCGGTACCTTCTATTATATTTGCTGTGGTACCTTTTATTATATTTGCTGTAGTACCTTTGATTATATTTGCTATATCAGTTGTTCTGTTGTGGAATCTTTTTATTGTATTTGTTGTATCAGTTGTTCTGCTGTGACATTTTTTTTTTATATTTGCTGTATTAGTTGTTCTGCCATGGCATCTTTTATTATATTTGTTGTATCAGTTGTTTTGTCGTGGCACTATCTGCTGTATTCGTTAAGATACCCAGTCTGCCGTAGCACTCCCTGCCTTGTCTGCATATTGGGAACACCTGGCTTGCACACAAGTTAGCCTGCGACATAATCCCATTGGGATAATAGGCCAGTCCCAACTCCCTAACCCACTACTCCACGGGCTTGAGCATAGCAGAATGGGCCCTGGCCCATTAACCCAAAAAGGGCCCCCACATTCTGTTATTCAATTAAAAGAAAAAAAAAGAAAGAAAAAAAAGAGCCATGTAAATTGTTTTAGGGAAGAGATGAGCCTGTCGCAGTACATCATCTTGCCTAATCTTAGATTGAACTTGATTTTGTGACTACTTAAAAAATTGCCTTTCCATGGTCATGGAAACAAGCCGCTTAATAAATTGATGACACAACAACTAATCTTTTTATTAAACAATTGATACTCCTTGTAGTTGGTTTATGTTATTGCTTTTTACTATTGTTTGTGAAAAGGGAGCAAAATAAATTGATTTTAGGGTAAATTTTGACTTTAGTCCCTAATGCTTAAACTATGCGTCAGTTTAGTCTCTAATGTTTCAAATGTGTTAGTTTAATTCCAACCTTTTGATTTTGTGCAAAAATAGTCTCTGCCATTAAGTGATAAATAGAAAATGTTGATGTGGCTAACAGTGGTATTAAAATATTAATTTTATGCCACTTAAGCTCCCAATGCAAGAAAGAGAAGGGGTTTCAGTTTTTTTGATAAATACTTTAGCCCACATGGCAACATATATGGCAGCTTAGGTGACTTAAAATTGATATTTTAATATTACCATTGGCCACATCAATATTTTTTATCCATCACTTAATGATAAAGACTATTTTGACACAATATCAAAAGATTAAAGACAATTGACATTTAAAATGTTAATAACCGAATTTTAGAGCCTAATCCTATTGTATCGCAAATTCGCAATACACAACTTTCTCACTTGCACACTTGACTTTGATTTTGTGTGGGAATCCGATGACCGTGGACAAAATGATTGTAATGGCATGTGTGTATTCTGAATGTGTATATTTAATGCTTGGGTCTTTGTCCAATAGGGTTTGATTGTTTGGCCTCTAATAGAAATTGGGTCTTATGGGGGGCTATGAAATTTGATTCCCCCCCCCCCCCCTCTGAAATATGGTTTGGCTGTTTGATTCTGTTTGTTTTCTTAATGAATAAGTGCTGAAAGTGCTTCATTTCTTGCTTTCGATAGAGCACTACTCAGCCATTTATTACTCTTTTTAGTTTTTAGGTGGTATTTTGAGCTGGTTCACATGGGAATGGGTGGTTATAATATTGACTTTTTAGCTGAGCTTGTAGGATGGTTTAGCTCTCTATTTTTGCTCACGTACTCCTATCCTATACGTATCGTACCAGATATCTATAAGACACATGTCTAGTCATTTAAAAAAAAAAAAACTATTACATCTAGGATATACTTGTGATATGACTTGGATATCGTTCTAACCCAAATCCCGATAGCAAGAAATAGCCCAAACATGAAAGAATTTTATATGTTTTATATATCGATTTCAATGTTGAGAACTTAGTTATCTGTTTTTTACTCTTTTAAATCTTGGTTTGTATTCTAAACATCATTTAAATTGATATATGCTTAACAATATATAAAAAATATAAATAAAATATATTTTATTAAGTTATTAATACACGTATTTTTGACATATCGTACCCTAAGTTTTTCAAAAAATGTTGTATTCTTGTACCTGTCCACGCATGTACCCATACTCGTATTCGTACCCGTGCATCATAGGATCGTCCTGAACTTAAGGATTTCTATCTACACTTCACTGTTATGAAAAAAAAAAAAAAAAAGTTGCTTGCAGCTGGTTCAAAGTGTTAGCCTAAAAATCGAAGAGAACTGAAAGATGATACAAGCTTAGCACGCGAAGAAAAATAGGTAAAACGTTTTTCATGTTACTGTGGTATCTCAATGAATTGAA
>JARYZH020003452.1:0-10937 GCA_030021035.2 Notholithocarpus densiflorus | reverse complement strand
TTTTTTTTAGGGTGGCTCAAATATCTTTCATTATAACAAGTGTGTTTTTTTTAATAGAATAAGAGGGTGGCTCAGGTGTGTGTATGTATATATATATAAATATATATATATATATTCATTATAACAAATGGTTTTTTATTTATTTTATAAGATACCAAGTGTTCTTTCCATCGCTTACTAAAAAATAGAGCCGAGGCCTATGGAAAGTAGGAACTATCATAGAAGGAAGCTGCGAGGTTGGTTGGTCATAAACTCATGGGTGGGTACATTTCCTCCAAGCGACAAAACTCGAAAGGCGCAGCCTCCATTGGCGGCTTGCACTTTTCTGGGTCTTAGCGTAGCCTCCATTTCCCGTGTTGTTGTTCAGACTTTCTTTTCTCTTCCTTTCTCTCTCGTTGAATTGAATTATTGTTTGTTGCTCCCTATGTATGATGGGCTATGGATTCTCGGAAAGGACAAGTGACCTCACCCTGTCCAGGATAGCTTATCCTGACTCACTCACAGATCACAATGCAAAACACTCCAATTTGTTACACGTGAGGCCATATATCATTGTTCATATATTTTACTATAATATCTTGAGCACAAGTACTATATGAATATATTTTGTATTGTCTTGGATAACGGTTACACTCGACCAAAAAATAAAGAAAAAAAAAGATAAGTATTACTGCTATATGAATTTGTATTGTCTTGGATAAGGATTGTATGTATGATCAGTGGGAATTTCACCCACGAGTGGGACATAGGGATGTCCTCCAAAATTTTAAAAAATTATTATTAAATACTGTTAAATATATTATTAGCAATGCGATGTGTCATACCATATTGTATATGATAAAGTGAATGCGTAAGGGGAAGCATAAAATAGGATACTGAGAACACAAGGGTTACGTGCCAAAATTTTAAAAAATTATTACTAAATACTATTAAATATATTATTAGCAACGCAATGTGTCATACCATGTTGTATATGATAAAATGAATGTAGAAGGGGAAGCATAAAATAGGATACTGAGAACACAAAAGTTACGTGATTTAGCCTTGTTGGCTTATATCCACGGAGGAATTACTTAAGGGCTACATCTTTATTATGTAAAAGTATAGTACAATAACTTATGTTACAATGAACCCTAACATGTGTATATATAGGCGACTAAACTCTAGACTATTAGTACAAGCAGCAGTGGGCTTGGGCCCATTACATTGGGCTAATATGTTTAATATATCTCTAACACCCTCCCTCAAACTCAAGTCGAAAGCTTGATGAAGGCTTGAGGTTGGATAAGCATGAAAAGATCACTCAGAGATGCCTTGAAGAATGTCTTTGAGGAAACCACAATGAAGAATGTGCCAATTGACCAATTTTGAAGATTCAAATGAAGAAACAGAGTCCAAAATTGGAATCTACGCGAAAAACTGAATAAGATAAGCCCTTTCAGAAATTTTAACTTTTGGTCCAAGGTCAACGTAAAAGTAAAAGTCAATGAAAGTAAAAGTCAACGAATCTTGGTCAACGTCAACGGTCATGGTCCTCGGTCAGATCCGGATAGTCTGGGTCGGGTTGGTCCGGATCAATAGTCAGCTAGGTGACGTGGTGTTGACGAGGTGACACTACTAACTAGGGGTGTGCGCGATTCGGTAGGGGCAGTTTTTTTCCAAATTTATTACCGAACCGATAGAGATCGGTTTTTTCATAATTGGAACCGATGCACACTGCTTAGAGTCGATTTTCCGACCTATAGCGGTGCGGTTTTTTGCGGTCGGTTTAGGCGGTTTAGTCAGTTTGAAATATTAAAAAAAAAACTGTTTTTTTAATAAAAAAAAAAATTGGGCTTTCAAGCCCAATATCAATATATCAAACTATTTTTTTATTTAGCAAGCCATCAAAAATCTAGTCACACATAAAATAGAAGCAAAAGAAAAGTTAAATTAAAAATAAAAAAGTAAAAATGCCAAATAATATTTTTCTAGATCCAGCCAACACACAAAAGCATCTTCCAACTCATACTTATACCATAATTACTCATTACTCAATCAGACACTAACAGTATACATTACTCAATCTCAATATATATAACCTAAACAACTACAATCAAAATGTAATGCAAATAAAATTAATTTCGACTTCCATGTAAAAATAAATAAATAAATTTATTTTTTGACCAAAGAAATGCTTTACCATGAATATATCCTACAACAAATAAACTAAAGCCAATGCCTAATTTCAGCAAAAAAAAAAAAAAAAAAAAAAGGCCAATGCCTAATAGGTAGTATGGCAGTACCACAGTAGTTACACTAAGTAGCTCAAAATCCCCAAGTCAAAAAATATAAAAATAAAAATACAAAAATACTGAAAAAAAAATATTGAAAATACTAAGCAATATTTTGAATCATTAGTGATTATAGCTCAAAATCTTTCTCAGTGAATGATTGAAGAGTGATAGCTCTCTTAGTCTCCCTCAAAATCAAATTGCTGGAAAAAAAAAATGTTAGTTCTCATGGACTTAAGAGTATAGAGAAAGAGAGAAGAAAGGTTAATTATTTGTGACTATGAAACTCACTGGCGGTGTTGCAGCGGACTGGCAGGGGGTGAGCACTGAGCAGCAGCTTCAGTGTTGCTGCAGCAGCAGAGAGGCGAGAGAGAAAGAGAGAGTTCTGAGGTAGGTTATGTGAAAAGAACCATTTATATACTTGTTAAAATTTGTAACCCTAAAGTAAAACTACGTCATTTTATTGTTTTTTTTTTTTTAAATAGCCCTATTAAACCAAAACATTTCGTTTCATTAAGAATCATATATTTAGATTCATAGCATCATCGTCTTTATTAAAACTGGACTCAGATCAGAAGAACTGGAGAAGCCAGAAGTAGAGAACGATATACATGCAGGTATCAGTTCGGTTCGACATGTATCGGTTTTGGATTTCCAGCTTCGGTGACCGCATCACACCGGCATCGGGATTCCCTTCACGCCCCGATCGCCGACATCGGCTATGTCGGTCGGTTGCAATGGCGGTGCAGGACGATCGGCGCCGGTCGGTTGGATCGGTATCGGTGACTTTCTGCTCACCCCTACTACTAACGTGGTAAGCTGACGAGGCGGATGACATGTCTAGGGCAGACGTGGCTTTTGCTAACGTCATCAAATGATGTCATGGATGACATCATATTAAGCTGATGTAGTTCTTCGGCGTGTGGATGGCGTGTGAGATCTCCACCGGCGCGTGCAGGAAATGCCAGAAATCAAGGCAACGCATGTGGGCACGAGTCTTGAGTTTGGCGGTCGGACTTTTCGGGTTTTGTAGATCGGAGGGCTACGAGGCCGGCAGAGCGGTGCGTGTACAATAATCCAGTCTGGGATCTGAGAATTTCGGCGGTGCGTAGGAGGAGGTACCAGAGGCTTTGTCAACGCGTGGAGGTGCGTGCGACTGCCAATAGAGGCCGAACTTCTCTGGTTTGGCAGATCGGCGAGCTACGTGGCTGTCATGGTAACGCCTGTTGCCGGAGAAGGATCTTCTTCTGAGGAATCAGAGGCAACGCGTGGAGAACTACACCGAAATAGCGGGAGCGCGTGGGAGCACGTGAAGGGTTTTGTGGAGACCAGCTTCCTAGGTTTTGGTCGCGAGAGGTCATGGAGCACGTCTGTATGGTTGGTTTCATCAGACGAAGGCTGGATGTGCACAAATCTGAAAAGTTAAATCACGGTTTGCTTGGTTGTGGATTTTGACACAGCACAGAGCCATGGTAGCTAGATGCCGTGGAGTCTAGATCTAGCAGGCAAGCATGTGTGACTTTAAATGATGGTGTGCACGTGATAATCTTCTTTTTGCTTGCTAGAGATGTTTTGTTTAATGCCAAAAACGAAGTTTGGCTCTGATACCATGTTAAATATATTATTAGCAACACAGAGTAGATGTGAAATAGGAAGCATAGAATAGGACACCGAGAACACGAGAGTTACGTGGTTCAACCTTGTCGGCCTACACCCACAGAGGACTCCCTTAAGGGCTACATATTTATTATGTAAGAGTGTAGTACAATAACCTATGTTACAATGAACCCTAACATGTGTATATATAGGCGACTAAACCCTAGACTACTAGCACAAGCAGGAGTGGGTTTGGGCCTATTACATTGGGCTAATATGTCTAATATATCTCTAACAAAGACTAATAATTATATCTATATTATGTATAGCGTTTGGCTTACTTTCAATATCTTTTTTAAAATGAATCTCTTTTTGTTTTAATAAGAGACTATTACATCACCCACTAACTAAATAAAAGGTAAAGATTAAAATCCACTACCACTTGTCATTGTATATTTAAAACAAAAGGACATTCAAATTAAAAAAGTACTGGAGGTAAGTCAAACTCCTATATATAAGAGGATTCTCCTCTTTCTACTGAACTTTTATGTGATTTAAAAAATTCTCATTAATGAGGGTAACTTCATTTAGAAATAGGGTTATAAATATCAAATAACAAATTTCATTTTGAATTCAAAAAGAGAATCCCTAAAATTTAAGATTTTTTCCCTTCATGCCCAAAAAAGAAATTATAGTTTCTGTTTATCTCTAAAATTTATCATTTTTATTTGTTTAAAAAATAAAAATATATATTTCTAAATTATAATAAATGCAAATTATTAACCTTTACCCAAAAAAATAGAAGAGTCTCTGAGCACGCACTCACACAAATTTCATTTTGAATTCAAAAAGAGAATTCTTTAAATTTAGGATTTTTTTCCTTTCACGTTCAAAAAATAAATTATAATTGCTGCTTATCTCTAAAGTTTATCCTTTTATTTGTTTGAAAAATTAAAAAACATATTTTTAAATTATTATAGATGCAAATTATTAAAATTTACCCAAAAAAATAGAAGAGCCTCTCATGCGCGTGCTCAGAGGCTTGTATATATATATATATATATATATATATATATTGTTAGGTTCTAAAGAGTTAGAAACTAATGTATTTAGAACTCTAATGTGTATTGTTGGCAAACCATGATCAAAACAGTTTGTTTAGTCTTGTTTAGACTTGCTCAAAGTTGTGTCTTTTATGTAAAGTTGGAATCGAGCTATTGCAGAATTAAGTGTGCATTTCGACCTGGCTCGATCGATCGAATCTCGAGCAGAATGTTTTTTCTGCAGAATTTCCAACTCAGCCCAAGCCCATTAAGGATTAGGGTTTCAGGTCTAATTCTCCTAGTATATAAAGAAAACCCTAGCCACGTTTTTAGAGTAGTTCCAGTTGCTCATATTGCTGTTTGTGTGAATCTCTTGTGAGATCCGTGAGGAGGTTTCCTTTACACAAACTTAGAATTATCAAGAAGGAGATTCGTTCAAGAACTTGATGATCATTCAGTTGCTGCAATAAAAGCTTAAAGATACACAAACAGGTGTGCTTGTACTTGCTGAAGAATCCAAGAAAGAAGGAGTCCATGGTCTCGGAGCTTGCACGTGGTTGTGTCAATAAGTTTCTACTGGTGGGTAGCAATAGGATGTTAGTGGTCTAAGTCCTGTTGAACAACTTCGATTCTTTCATAGTGGATTCAGGTTTACTTTAGGATAGTTAGGTTAAATCCTCCCCAGGTTTTTACCGGTTTGGTTTTCTGAGTGATCATATCATTGTGTTATTTATCTTTCCGCTGCTTTGCTTGATATGATTGTTTGATTATGATAACCTAGATTTGTTAATTTGAATAAGTAATCACTTGGCTAATTATCTAGGTTAATCTGATTGTGGTTTTAAGGGGTCTAAAAATCATCAAGTGGTATTAGAGCAGGTAGCTCTTTTGTTTTAGATCTTTTGATCTAAGAACTGATACTTGACCCCTGTTGTCATGGATAATTTGAAGTGTCTTTCTGATCATGTTTCTGCTCATGCTTCTATTGATTTTATTGATGCCTGTGAAACTCTCCGTAAAGAATTATTGAAATCTTTGAAAATTGCTAAGAAATTCAAGAAAGAGTTAAAATTAGCTAATCTAGAAAAAGAGGAATTGGTTGTTAGATTAGATGAATCAAATAAAAAGAATGAATTTTTGAGAAATCAAATTTCCTCTCAAGATGAGAAGATGAAAAGCTTGGAACAAGAGTTAGTTGAATCTAAAGCTAAAATTGAAAATTTGACTAGTACCAAGCCTGCTGTTGATAACAGAAGTGTTTCTGTTTCTCTTAAGCCTAAAACTGAGAAAGTTTATATTCCTTCTTTTAAGAGTAATAATAAAGAAAAGACTTATTTTGCTAGGTTAGATAAAGGTAAAAGTTCTGATGTAGACGCTGAAATTTCTAAACCTAAGTCTAAACCTACTGTTAGAGAGCATAATAAATCTGTTTTTGTGCCTACTTGTCACCTTTGTGGTGTTGTTGGTCATATTAGACCAAATTGTTCTTTGTTGAGGCAAGAACCAAAGCCTGTGACCGGAAACCCCACTAGGAATACTGATATTCCTAAATTTGTTCCTGTTTGCCACTTTTGTGGTGTCTGTAGTCACATTCGTCCTAATTGTCATAAATTGAAATTTAGAAATTCTGTTTTTCAATCTAGGATATGTGATGATATTTCTCCTGCTATAAGTCCATACAAATTGTTTCATATTATTTTGAAAAATTTAAGCTTGTTGGCTTGTGAAAAGAATTTGCAAGATTTCAGTCTTTCTCAGAAGATTGGTGTAATTCCTCAAATACACTCTGCTTCTCATAGATTTTCACCTACAAAGCCAAAGAGTCATGCTATATGGGTGAGAAAAGATTCTCTAAAGTGAGTGTTGCTGACTTGTCCTTGATTTAATTCTTTCAATTATTTGTGGACATGTTTTGTTTCTATTTTTGGTTGTTTTATTTTTTCTTGAGGATTACATGAATTATGATATCTCTCTCTTGATTTAGAACATGCTTGACATTGTGGAGAAACTTGAATAGAATGTGTTATATATGTGCTAAGCTATTTTTGATTTTGTATGAGTATGTACTAGTTTGTACATGTACTCATGGATTAATTAAGAAATTGATATTTCTTGTTTGTGTACCCTCTATAGCTTAGTTAAGCACTGTCATGCATTGCATTTGCATTGTTCATTTAGCATAATGTGTGCTTTTTGATTTTGGTCATAATTTTTTTACCAAAAAGATTTTTGTGTTTTGTATTTCACATCTTGGATTTATAATTAAGGATTGGCCATATTATCTTTACATAACATATTTATGTACCTTGTTTAGCTTGGATGAGCTTCTTTTATTGCACTTTACTAGTTTAAGTTTTGTAGTGCATGTTGTGTGGGAAGATGTTTATAGTTTTTTATTACATGATCTTGATCTTGAAATCACATGCCTTTAATTGTCAGACTTGAACTTATTGAGAAAGGCATAAATAATCATCTCACCACTGCTTACTAGCTAATCATGAACACCTTAGTACATATCGTAAGATTTTGTGTTCGAGAAAGTGTAGCACATGCATAAAAAGAACATAAGGTGTAGCCTCGGTTTTAATGTTAAAATTGGTGTGTACATTATTGGGCTATAATTAATTCAATCAAATAAAATTGGTGTGTATAATATGAGGCAAATCAAGAAACTTACATGATTGCAAGCTTGTTTTCTAGGAGATGTGAGAGTTATATGATGTAACTCTTTAGGTGATAGTCTCTTTCAAATTCTATGTGATGAATTTTGTAGACTTTATGTTTAATTTCTATTCACATATCACCTCACATGTATCTCAAGTTTTTGCTAGTTGTACACACTACACAAGTTACTCTTTGCTAAACTTTGTACATGTTATTGTGTGTGATGTTGTTTTGGCCAAACAAGATTGAAAATTCCTTGATTTTAATGCAAAATGCGTTTAAAGTTTGAGACTTGAGGTCAAATTGATTGAAAATTTTGTTTTTGGAAGATCTGGGTTGAATTCAAGTGTTTTTGAAAAACTTTTCATCTCATACTCATGCATTTTATTCATAAAACTATGTGCTTTGAGGAGTTTCTGCATTAAAATGCTTTGTTTTTCAAAAATCTAATTTTTTCCAGATTTTCAATCGATCGAAACTGAAAAATTTTCAGTTTTTAAGTATTTGACCAATCTATTCTTCCATGCATCATTTATGTTTAGGATTCACATGCATTGCATTAATTTTTGTATCCATCTTGCAGTTTTGCAGTCATATCTCTCATTGTTTTCACACATAACATGCATACATTCTGCTAAATTGGGTACTCAACTTGATTTAAAAATTGATTGATTAATTTTTGAGTTATGTACTTTTTAGTATATGCTATTTTTATGTGTGAATTGCAGAAAATATTTTTCTTAAGAGATATGATGGATAATCAATGTGCAAATATTTTCTCTACTCATGCAACTGTTTATGAGACACATAGTGTCAAGTTTGCATTTATTGAAAGAGAGAATATTTTTCTTCATGTGTATCCTTAACTTAGCTTTTTTTTTTTTTGCTAGGTTTGTGTTTTTTTATTTTTCCCCACCTCCTATTTTTCCCCTAAACTGTTTTTCCCAACACTTGTTTTGTGTTTCCTATTTTTATAGGATGAGAAGTTAGTTTTTAAGCTTTGTTGCTCTTCATAGGGGGAGTTGTCTCTATTTTCTATAGAGTTGATTTGTTTTGTGTTCCCTTGATTGTCTATTTTCTCTTGAGCTTTGTTACTCTTTGTTTGAGTTATCTTTGTCAATTCGTGACAAAAAGGGGGAGATTTAGATGAATTGTGGGAATATGTGTGGAAAATACAAGAATGTTCTGTTTAGGAGGAGTTAACATTGTTTTGATGTATCTAACTTAGGAGGAGAGTTAGTTTGCATATTTGTTGATTTACTATTTTTCTGTCACACATGCGGTTATGCGTTTTGTTTAGTGTTTCAGGAAATATACAGGTTGATTCAATTGAGTTGTTGTCTACACTTGCAACTGATGGATAGTAGTTAGGATTGGATTTGTTATAAAGGGCTTTTCTTTGTAAACTTTGAGTTTTTAGTTGTGTTTTGTCACGGATTGCCAAAGGGGGAGTTTGTTAGGTTCTAAAGAGTTAGGAACTAATGTATTTAGAACTCTAATGTGTATTGTTGGCAAACTATGATCAAAACAGTTTGCTTAGTCTTGTTTAGACTTGCTCAAAGTTGTGTCTTTTATGTAAAGTTGGAATTGAGCTGTTGCAGAATTAAGTGTGCATTTCGGCCTGGCTCGATCAATCGAAGAACAGGCTCAATCGATCGAATCTCTGGCAGAATGTTTTTTTCTACAAAATTTCCAACTCAGCCCAAGCCCATTAAGGATTAGGGTTTTAGGTCTAATTCTCCTAGTATATAAAGAAAACCCTAGCCACGTTTTTAGAGTAGTTCCAGTTGCTCATATTGCTGTTTGTGTGAATCTATTGTGAGATCTCTAAGGAGCTTTCCTTTCCACAAACTTAGGATTATCAAGAAGGAGATTCGTTCAAGAACTTGATGATCATTCAGTTGTTGCAATAAAAGCTTAAAGATACACAAGCAGGTGTGCTTGTACTTGCTGGAAAATCCAAGAAAGAAGGAGTCCGTGGTCTCGGAGCTTGCACGTGGTTGTGTCAGTAAGTTTCTACTGGTGGGTAGCAATAGGATGGGTAGCAAACCATGATGAAAACAGTTTGTTTAGTCTTGTTTAGACTTACTCAAAGTTGTGTCTTTTATATAAAGTTGGAATCGAGCTGTTGCAGAATTAAGTGTGCATTTCGGCCTAGCTCGATCGATCGAAGAACAGGCTCGATCGATTGAATCTCGGGCAGAATGTTTTTTCTGCAGAATTTCCAACTCAGCCCAAGCCCATTAAGGAATAGGGTTTCAGGTCTAATTCTCCTAATATATAAAGAAAACCTTAGCCACGTTTTTAAAGTAGTTCCAGTTGCTCATATTGCTGTTTGTGTGAATCTCTTGTGAGATCTGTGAGGAGCTTTCCTTTACACAAATTTAGGATTATCAATAAGGAGATTCGTTCAAGAACTTGATGATCATTCAGTTACTGCAATGAAAGCTTAAAGATACACAAGCAGGTGTGCTTGTACTTGCTGGAGAATCCAAGAAAGAAGGAGTCCGTGGTCTCGGAGCTTGCACGTGGTCGTGTCAGTAAGTTTCTACTGGTGGGTAGCAATAGGATGTTAATGGTCTAAGTCCTGTTAAACAACTTCGATTCTTTCATAGCGGATTTAGGTTTACCTTGAGGATAGCTAGGTTAAATCATCCTCAGGTTTTTACCGGTTTGGTTTCCTGGGTAATCATATCATTGTGTTATTTATCTTTCCGCTGCTTTGCTTGATATGATTGTTTGATTGTAATAACCTAGATTTGTTAATTTGACTAAGTAATCGCTTGGCTAATTATCTAGGTTAATCTGATTTTGGTTTTAAGGGGTCTAAAAACCATCATATATAACCTTATTCCAATTAAATTTATTATATATAATTATATTTTAAATGTATACTTTTTTCTAAAAATCTTTTTAAAAAAAATTATATTTAAGAGTTACAATTCCATTAAAGATGAGATCAGTTGTAACTTGCATGTACTAAATACTTAAATCAATTGGACATTTATAATTCTTAAAAAAAGAAAAATTGAACATTCATAAGATTATAATGAACACGTAGACATTGTCGTTCTAACATTATCTCAAAAATTAAAGATAACAGTAAAGACTTTTTTTTAACTCCCTCCTCATAAAATGTTTATTGATTAAAGATAAGTTCATTATAAAAAAAATTAAAAAAATAAAGATAAGTTCAAGTTACTTTACGTCTTTTTGTTAATCTTTTCTCAAGTTTGTTGAAATTTAATAATTAAGTATATAGTATTTTGTAATTTGTAGTACACATTATTGTGAGTTATAAAGTACTTCTTTTGTATTTACAATACTGCTTTATATATACTACTATGCATAATATATACCA